>CAUYRT010050945.1:0-34738 GCA_963574885.1 Lepilemur ruficaudatus | reverse complement strand
TTTAAATATACAAGTCAGTGGCATTAATTACATTCATAATTTTGTACAATCATCAGCACTATCTATTTCCAAAAGTTTTCCATCACCCCATGCAGAAGATCTATACCCATCAAACACTAACTGTCCATTCCTCTTGACCCGGATAACCTCTAATCTATTTTCTATCTCTATGAATTTAAAATCAGGAATTCTTAATCAGCTATGTATACCTTCTAAAGTGTAGCAGCAGTAGAAAAGAACAACCTGAGGTAAAAAGGTAAGGGGACATGAATAAAAACTAAATTCTCATTTTCTTAAATATGACTTAAATACTTTAATAAAAGTTAAAAACTTTTATTATAACTGAGCAGTTTTTTCCCGCCATTCGGAGAAAGCAAAATGAAATCCCTCTGCTGTGCTAATGTATTAATAGCATCTTTCTTTTTTCAGTGACCATGCAGCAGGTGGCCAGGACAGTGGCTAAAGTGGAACTCTCCGACCATGTGTGTGATGTGGTGTTTGCACTCTTTGACTGTGACGGTGAGTGGGGCCCTCTGGAGTCAGGAGGGAAAACTGAGCCTCACCTGCCCTTAGAGACCTTGTTTATACGGGGCCTTGCAACCAGTGTCAAAGCTCTTCAGGCCACCCCTCTCCCACCTCAGTAGCCCAGCCCTCATCCTCATGATATTGAGAAAGGTAACCCCTGGCCCTGGTTTGTGTTTTCCATTTCTTCTTGTAATTCCAATTTGCCTGTAGGCCTAAATTTATGGCCATAACGATCTTAAAAATGGAAAGAAAAATATTAGACTCAACTTGCTGCTTAGCAGATAAGGAGCACTCAAGTATATGAGTGTCTCCAGAAAGAAGACAGTACTGATCTCTCCACCTCCCAGGGCCCATTTCAGGCATTCGCCTTCCATCAGCATAGCATTCCAGCTCCACACAGCGGTCTGTTGTGTCTGTGGCTACTCTAGGTTAGCCCATTTAAGAAATCTGGTTCTGCTATGGCATTAGTTTTAGCTATGGTAGCTGATGTGACAATAACAACAACAACGAAAACAACAACAACAATGGAAGCTCACATTTTTCTCAGTGCTTACTATGAGCTAGAAAGCGAATCTGCTTAGTTAATCTTCTGATGTCAGTGTTGTGATTAACCACATTTTACAGATGAAGAAGCTGAGACTCAGAGAGGTTAAGTAAATTTCCCAGGATCACAAAGGTAACAATAGATGGCAAAACCAGGACTGGAACCAAACCTGTGCTGTCCCCTTCTATACTATTTTACCTCCCTCTCTTACAGCCAATATTTGTTGTTCATCTTCCTCCAGGAAGCCAGGCTAATGGCATTCAAGGGTCAGCTCAAACACTCCAGCCTATGGAGCTTCTCTTTTGGTCCCCAGCATAATGAATCCTTCTGGCTTTTTTATTCCTTAGCTTGGTTTTGTTTTTCTGTGTTAGTACATACTATACTCTATCTCCATGTATCTTACTTAATTTCCCTATTAAATTGTGAGTTTTTTAAAGGTAGTCACAAGTCCTTTTCACCTTTGAACCCCTCTATAGGACCTCGGATAGTACTTTACACATAACAGATGTTCATTAACTTGAATTATTTTAAATTATTAAGTTGAACTTGAATTATTTACATCTCCAGCCTGTACCCACAAACCGAGGTCCAACTCAGAGGAGGCCCCAGGGCTAGGTTAAGGAGATGGCCTCATTCTTAGGCAGTGACGGGTTATTCTCTAGAGCTGCCCTGTCCACAGTGTGATACCACAAGTCACATGTGGCCAAATTTAAATTAATTAGAAGTAAATAAAACTCAGGTCCTTGATTGCTCTAGCCACATTTCAAGTGCTCAGTAGTCACATGTGGCTGGTGGCTACTGTACCAAACAGCACAGATACAAAACATTTCCCCACATCCTGGAGAGTTCTGATGAACAGCACTGCTGTAGACATATTTAACCTTCTCCATATTTCTGTTTTCACTCTAATCACTTCTAGGTGGTTTGAATTTTTTTCAAAAAACATTTACTTTTATAATTTTTTTTTAAGACACAGTCTCACTCTGTCATCCAGGCTGGAATGCAGTGGCTGAACCCAAAGCCAAATTTTGATTTTGGTTTTCACCATGAAAATCCCTCATCATCTATTGCAACAGAGACTGTTGACTCCCGTACTCAAGTTGTGCCACCCTCCAATCCATCCTCACACATCCAGCCAGAGAACTCTATCCAAGATGGAAATCTGACTACATCTTACTCCCCTGCTTCCTGTCTTGTCCTGGCGCTCCATTGCCTGGAAGAAAAGTACCAGCCGTTCAGCAGGAATAAAGACCCTGGTGTACCTGGCTCCCGCCAACCTCTTTAGTTTACTTGCCGGACCCCTACCTCTTTTTTTTCCCCCCCAAGAGACAAAGTCTTGCTCTGTCACCCGGGCTAGAGTGCAGTAGCATGATCATAGATCATAGCTCACTGTAAACTCAGACTCCTGGGCTCAAGGCAGTTCTCCCACCTCAGCCTCCCTGCTTGTACTTCTCCAGCAACCATGCCACTTCCTGCCTGTGCTCTTGCTTATGCTACTTCTCCTCCCTTGAAAGCTTTCGCCATCTCAGTCTCCTTTACTTGGCTAAATCCCGCTAATCCTTTGAGATTCAACCCAGGAGCCACTTCCAGGAAGCCTGTGCTGACCTGTGCTTGCACTACCCCCAGCGTGGGTTAGATAATCTTCCTCTGTGTCCCCATAGCATCTTCTGTTTACCCTATTACAGCACTAACCACACTGTTGAAATAATTTGTCCCTCCCACCTGAGAGTTTCCAAGGGACAAAGCACAAAGCTTGTTTATCTCTTCATTCTAAATACCTGGCACAGGACCTGGCATATACTATATTCTCATTCAACTTTGTCACACTACACTGAACTGTCACTGAATTGCAGTTGGAAACTAGTTAATCCTAAGACAAGAGAATTGAGGTTGGCTGTGAGAGCGTGCTGGGCTTTGGAACCCACATTGTATGAACAATGGAATTTTCTCGGTGCCTTTGTTCCAAGTCTTCCACTTATCCCTGTTGTGTTTGCCTCTTCCTCTAGGCAATGGGGAGCTGAGCAATAAGGAATTTGTTTCCATCATGAAGCAACGGCTGATGAGAGGCCTGGAGAAGCCCAAAGACATGGGCTTCACCCGCCTCATGCAGGCCATGTGGAAATGTGCACAGGAAACCGCCTGGGACTTTGCTTTGCCCAAATAGTAACCCAAAACTGCAGGAGGGGGTCACCTCTTCACCCCAAGCACGCTGGACCCCCTTGAGCAAAGCCTCGGCATAGCCCTCCATGCTGCTACTTCTGGAAGTAGTTTTCCCTTCCTCCTGGGAATGACCTCAATATTCTACCAGTTTCCCCTCTTTCCCCTTCCCCTGTCCCAGTGTTCTGCCAGGCTCTGATTCTGCCCAGTGATTATCCCCACAGGTTCTCAGCAACTTGAACAAGTCTTAAAAGCTCAGACATTTGGCATCTTCAACAGCACTATGCATTCAAGCACCCTATGGATAAAGAATGTGGGGAACCATCCACACACCTGCCAACCCTGGGAAACATCCAGTTCTCGAATCATTTTTGCTGCGGATTTATATTAACAAGAACATTGCTTGCCTTTCCTCCTGCTGGTATTTTTAAGCTACAAGTTGGAAAAATTTCTGGCAGGGAAAAGGAAATCTGTGATGAACGGTAATGAAGACAACCTGGATGCTCTGAGCTGGTGAGAAGCCTGGGCCCGAGGAAGAATCTGTCAGTCATGGGGCTGGCTCCGAGACCTGCTCCAGGATAGCAGCGTGCTCAGCAAGAACAGAGCAAGGTTCATAATTCGTAGTTCATAGTTCGTAGATGCTTCATGGCTCTCTCCACACCCTTCTTTTCCTCTCAGGCTCCCTTAGATGACTCTGAGCTTCATGAGCAACAGTGATTGAGTCCATGTTTCCTGCCAGTGCCATTTCCCCTCCAGGAATAGGCCTCTGAAGCTGAGGCCTGGCTCAGATCCCATATGCCCTCTGTCTTAAACACTTGTAAAGTATCACTTTAATTATAGCCATTTGCAATAAACACCCCAGAGTCTCCTGTCTTCTTTAATTTAGGATCCTCTAGGGCCCTTTTCATTTTACTTCTCCACTGGGTTTGAGATCCTGCTAGCCGCAGACCCATTTTCTTCCTTCCAGAGTCTGGTTCTTTCTGATGAAACAGAACTTTAGGCACAGACAAAAAGAGAGGCATTTGGAGGTCAGTGGTGGCATTGTCCCAGCACAGTTTGGTTAGCATTTCATTCTGGGCCAAGCTACAGAGTCCTTGCTTACTCATGCCCCACAACACGGAACTAAGAAGGAGTTGTGGAGTGTGTGAGGAATCGGCTGACGTGGTGGACTCAGTTTTGAGGACTGTAGCACCAGTGTTACATGATGGACTCATCTCTGCCACTAATCAGTGTGGCTTGAGCAAGTCATTTCCCATCTGTTCCCCCATCTGTACAATGACACATAGAGTTGAGCTAAATGAGCGCTAAGGTTTCTTTCAGGTCCAAAAGCCTCTCCTCCAGAATTGCTGCAGCTCCAGAACCTCTAGGTAATGCTCCCTGGCATGGCCAGAATTCAGTGGCTGGCTCTGAATGGTGACGCGAGTGCTTGTCAGGCAGAGGGGAGCAAAGGCCTGGCTCTGCACCTGTGGCTCCACAAGGCAGGTACCAACCCCAGCATTTACTCCAGAGCAATTTAACAATCTCACTTCTCACATCCGTTCTGGGATATCAGATTATCTGTCTAAGGAGTTTGCCCCTCTCCTACCTCATCTATCATCCACCCTTTCCCTCTTGGGGTATTCCTGGTATCCAAGTGTGGGCTTTGCCTTGCTCATTGCCCCAGGCCTGAGGCATCTGCAAAATGGGAGCTTTTCTTAAATTTGTCCCAGAATCCCAAAATCACTCATTTCCCTGATCCTCCTTTCTCCAGCTTGAAATAGAAGTCCCATTCACATCCTTTGTGGGACATTCATTCCCCTACAAGGAGAGATCTAGTGATTGGCCTGGGTTCACTGAAGCTGGAAGCCAGAACACGGTGGGAGAGGGTGAGGATCACCTGCAACATCTTGAAACCAGCAGCAAGGGGACTGTCCCAGGTAGATGAATTCTAGATGCACTCCATCAGCTCCCAGGAGTGCCTGAGGAAGGGACAGGGTATCCAGGTGCTCAAGTAGACATGACAGCCATACTGCAGGTTAAATGTGCAGGTGAGAGGTACAAGCTAGAAAAGGCCAGGGTCCCCCAAGGGAGAAGTCCTTGGGCTAGGTGGCATGTGAGTAGGCTGAGCGAATCTTAGTAGGCAGAGTTTATGGGTGAGCTGGGGAGCATGTGGGAACACACAAGGCTGATTTGTGCTTCATTTTTTGTTCAAATTGTTTCTTTCCTCTACCTAGATATTAATAGAGGAACCCTCCCTTCCTCCTTCAAAACTCAATTCAAACTCTGCTTAGGAAGCCTCTTTGCTTCATCCTCTTCCAGATAAGATTATAGCCCTTCCTTTGTCCCCCAAGAACCACTTGCCCACCCTTCACCACACTACTCTAATTCCATGTCATGTTTGTGAGATCGTCACCGATACAGTATAGACCAAAACTAGTGACATTTAAGAAACAGTCCGCCACCAAAAGCTAATTTAGAAATAACTCTTGGACAAAATAATATAAGCAATGCCTCAGTATATTCCTCTTGCACAACCATAGCCATTCTCTACTTCTGTCATCGTTCTCTACTTTAAAAAACAACTCTTACTCCAGTTCTACTTTGTAACGCTTCAGGGAGGAAAAAAACTGAAAGAGGACCCAGACTGTGAGGTTTTCTTGAACGTGGGCTCAGTATCATCCAAGAAGACAAGGAGGAAGAATATGGTGACTGTTACTAAAGAAAGGGAGGCTTAAGAATGTTCACGATCTTTAAATACCATTATTTTAATAGCTTTTAGTGCCCCACCTAGTCTTATCTCTGGTTGGAGCATATACTCTAGAACTATATTAGACTCTAAGACCAAGGAGAGGTCCAGGCAATGACGGCTACCAGACAAGGAAGAAGAAACAGCAGTCTGGGAGGCAGGAGCCAGGTCCCATGGCTGGGGCATCCCCTGCGAGCCTTAGCACAGCCCAAGCAGGGGTCTGTGCCCCAGCAAGCTCACAACAGGAAAGAAAAGGGGGCAGAGCCTGGAGCAGCTTCTAGTCTTCAGGTGCCACCTGCTGGCAAGAAGGCTTAGTGCAGGGACTCACTGGCCGAGAGCCAGGAAGGGAGGCTGCATGAGTCCAGCCTAGACCCAGCCCTACTCCAGAGACTAGGCCTTCCTGGGGTAAAGTTCTAGAGAGTACCCTATTTTTTCATAAAAATAGGTAAAAAATACATTTGGGCATACACACATAAACAATTCAAAAAAATCATGATGGAAATTTGAAAATACTTAGAACTGAGTATGATAATGAAAATACTACATATTAAAACTTGTGGGTCAGGCATGGTGGCTCACACCTGCAATCTCAGCACTTGGGAGGACAAGACAGGAGAATCATTTGAGGCCAGGAGTTTCAGACCAGCCTGGGCAACAGAACAAGACCCCGTCTCTACAAAAGAAAGTTTAAAAATTAGCCCAGTGTGGTGGTACACACCTGTAATCCCAGCTACTCAGGATGCTGAGGCAAGAGGATCACTTGAGCCCAGGAGTTTGAAGCTGCAGTGAGCTATGATCACACCACTGCACTGCAGCCTGGGCAACAGAAGGAGACTATCTCCAAAAAAAAAAAAAAAGTGAACGGGAAACTTAAAAACTTCTTAACAGACTTCCTTACTTATTTACAGAAATAGGCTGACAATAAACTAAGCATCTGCCTCAAGAAGGTGGAAAAAGGGTGGGACGCAGTGGCTCATGCCTGTAATCCTGGGACTCTGGGAGGCCGAGGCGGGAGGACTGCTTAAGCTCAGGAGCTCGAGACCAGCCTGAGCAAGAGCGAGACCCTGTCTCTACTATAACTAGAAAGAAATTAGCCAAACAACTAAAAAGAAAAAATTAGCCGAGCATGGTGGCACATGCCTGTAGTCCCAGCTACTAGGGAGGCTGAGGCAGGAGGATCACGAGCCCAGGAGTTTGAGGTTGCTGTGAGCTAGGCTGATGCCACGACACTCTAGCCTGGGCAACAGATTAAGACTCTGTCTCAAAAAAAAAAAAAAAAAAAGAATAAAATCCAAAGAAAAATGAAAATATGCAAATAAGGAACAAAAATAAATAGTATTAGGAATTTTAAAATGTGTATAACTACAGATACTGTAGCTGCTTAAAAAGTAATAATACTGTGAGCAACTTTATCCCAATAAATTTAAAATGGATTGTTTCCTAGAAAATATAATTTACCTAACAGACACAAGAGAAAATCTGAAGGGACTATAATTCTAATAAGTTGAATCAGCAGGTAAAAATCTACATACAACAAAAAGTACCAAACCCAGATGGCTTTATATGAGGGAGAAAAAAATAGTATCAGATTCTGTAGGACCCTATAATCCCCAATAAGAAGTTTGGACTTTTATCTTAATGATAATTAGGAGCCACTAAAAGGTTTTAAGCAAGAAAATAATGTAATGCTCTCTGCATTTTAAAATGATGATTTTGCCTGCAATGCAATAGGTGGATTGGTGTGGGATCCAGGTTGGAGACTTATAATAATGCAGTTAAAAAATGGTGAAAGCCTGGATTAGGGGAGTGTCTGCAGAGCTGGAAGGAAGGATTTAGGAGATGTTTAGGTCAGGGAATGATTTGGCCTGAGTGGTAGGGGTGGGAGCATATAAACTGGAGAATGAGTAATGAGTAATTTAGGATGAAACCCAGATTTCTGTTTGGGTAACTGGGCTCTTGGTTGGTGCTCTTCAGTGGGACTGGGAAACTGAGAGAAGAACCAGGAAGATGATGAGGCCATTTTTTGACATGTTGAGGTGCCTGAAGACATCCCATGGAATTATCTAGTCGGTAAATAGAAAGGTCTAGACCCAGAAAAAGGGTCTAAGGTGGAGATACGGTTTGGGAATGTCCTAAAAACCTGGATTCTCCCAATTTCAAGGCCAACTAACCATGAACATGTGAAATCTCCAGATCATTTTCCCAAGTATAAAATACTGATACCAGTGCCATCTCTTCCCCAAGGGAAAATGAAAATAGAAATCATCAAAGTAAAAGGACTTTGAATCAAAAAGCTTATACTTGGCCAGGCATGGTGGCTCATGCCTGTGATCCTAGCACTTGGGGAGGCCGAGCAGGAGGGTTACTTGAGGTCAGGAGTTGGAGACCAGCCTGAGCAAGAGCGAGACCCCCATCTCTACGAAAAATAGACAAAATTAGCTGGGCGTGGTGGTGCACGTCTGTAGTCGTAGCTACTTGGGAGGCTGAGGCAGGAGGATCCCTTGAGCCCAGTAGTTTGCACTCTAACCCAGGACACAGAGCAAGACCCTGTCTCAAAAAAAAAAAAAAAAAAAAACTTGTACTTGGTAGCATATGCAAGAGACAGACCAAGTTTCATACAAAGGGCTGTGATTGCCCTGTGCCCTTATCTCTCCAGCATCCAGCCTGTGGCCCTCCCTAGGTAGAGAGGGCTCCTTTTTCTCTAAGGAGGAGACAGTGCAAAGGAGTAAAATGTGGGTCCGGAGGTGATATGGGGAAATACCCATATGTTCATTCAACAAATAATTTGTTGGAGTTCAAAGTAAACATCCAATTACCTATCAGTTGTTCATACTCTTGGGTAGATTATTTTCATCATCTTCAATGTGAGGTTAGGTTGGTTGTTTTTTTTAATAGGTAAACATTCATATGGTTCCAAAACCAAACTTACATAGAAAGGCATATACATTAAAAAGTGTCATTCTCGACCATTCCCGAAGCTGCATGGTATTCCATTCTACGCTATAGTTTAATCAATAAGGGTAGTTTATGGAGGGAGAGATTTTGGAGCCTGGAGTTTTTTGAAAGAGAGGCCTTGCTAGGTCACATTTGTAGGGTGCAGGAGGCACTGCGGAGCCAGAGAGCAAAAGAGCAAAGGACATGAAGTGGGGTATGTTCTACGGACTTGGCAATGTTTTCTGAAGCCTCAGGAAGCAATCTCTCACCCTGGCTTGCTCAGGACAGCTCTGGATAAAATGTCTGAGAAGAGAAAAACCTGCCTCTGGGATTCACTTATTCTATTCATTTAATGAAAATACATATCAAGCCCCTATTAGGTATCAGGCCCTGTGCTCAGGCCACGGGGAACATGGGGACAGGATCTCCATCTTGGGTTAGCTGGAGGCAGGAGGTAAACAGACTCACAAGCAAAGGGGACCAGCTGTGCAGGACAGTGAAGGTGGGAGCCCATGGAGGGTCCAGGCTTAAGTGCTATGGGAATTCAAAGCAGGAAGAATGCCTGGAGAAGTCCCTTTCTCAGCCTCAGTCCCTCCTCATATGTCATCGCCCACAGAAAGCCTTTCCAATCCTACACACACAACTAACCTCCTGAGCCTCCTCCGGAGTTTGCACACAATCCCATTGTTGTACTTAACCACACTGCCCTGTAATTCTTTTAATATCTATCTCCTACCAGGAGTGGTGGCTCACACCTGTAATCCCAGCACTTTGGGAGGCTGAGGTGGGAGGATCCCTTGAGCCCAGGAGTTTGAGACTAGCATGAGTAACATAGCAAGACCTCATTTCTACAAAAAAAAAAAAAATTTTTTTTTTAATTAGCCAGGCATGGTTGCATGTGTGCCTGCAGTCCGTGCTACTCAGGAGGCTGAGGCAGGAGGATCCCTTGAGCCCAGGAATTGGGGCTGTAGTTAGCTGTGATTGAGCCACTGCACTCCAGCCTGGGCACCAGAGCAAGACCCTATCCACCCCCCCCACACACACACACACAAAAATCTATCTCCCTTATGAGACTGTTAGTTCTCTGATGTCAGGTTCTGTCCTTATTCATGGTGCATCTCTGAATCTCTAAAGCTTTGCACAGTGTCTGGCTTTCATTATGGACATATAACTATTAAATTAATTTTCTCCCTTCATAGAGGAGATAGGGCTTAAGCTGAGCCCGAAAGAATGAGTTAGACTTGAACAGATGAAAAAGATAATTAAGGAGGACAGGAAGGCAGATAGATAGGGGTGAGGTGAGATGTATCTTAGCAGAGATGGGGAAAGTACAATGGAAGATAAAAGCCATGTTAAGGTCACATTGTGAATTCTTGGTATCCCCAGAGGAAAGAAACCTGGACGGCTGGTTCTCACCTAATACAAGGGCAGTTTCAGGCCTAGGAGCAAAATGAGGAGATGCTGAAATTCGTTGGGAGATTCATTTTTCCAGTGACATCTGGATATCTGTGAAGGAGGCACAAATACCAGACTTTGTCTCTCTTTTTAAGCCTCATCCTCCCACAGATACCATGATTCCAGCTAGTCAGGCTAGATGTTTCTATATTTCCCTTAGATCAAAATCATGACATGTTGATTTCAAGAACCATCAAGAGGAAAGTGTAATTTCAGGTCATACCTGGCATACCAGTTCCATTTTTAAACAAAATCTGTAGCCAAGGACCATCATGTTTAACATGAATTGAGCAGGGATGTGGCTGTCTTCCCAGCCTTTGGACTGAGAAGGACCCAAGGAGAGTCAAATTAGCCTCAGGACAAAAAACAGGACCCCCAGGGCCAGGCGTGGTGGCCCACGACTGTAATCCTAGCACTCTGGGAGGCCGAGGAGGGCAGATCATTTGGGAGCTCAGGAGTTGGAGACCAGCATGAGCAAAAACAAGACCCCTGTCTCTACTTAAAAAACAGAAAGAAATTAGCTGGACAACTAAAAAATATATATACATATATATATAAATTAGCCGGGCATAGTGGTGCATGCCTGTAGTCCCAGCTACTTGGGACACTGAGGCAGCGCTTGAGCCCGGGAGTTTGAGGTTGCTGTGAGCTAGGCTGATGCCATGGCACTCTAGCCCAGGCAACAAAGTGAGACTCTGTCTCAAAAAAAAATAAAATAAAACAGGATCCCCAGTTTGACTGAGATCTATAAGAAAGGTAGGGAGTGATAACACAGAGGGTGGTTAGAACAGCCTTCAGGCTCAGTTCATAATCCTTCTGAAACAACTAAACTTTCTGAATACAAACCATTTAGGGGCTCAGCTCAGCAGCTGGGGGAGGGGAGAATGTGAAGATAAGGCATGACGGCTCCTACCACAAGCACGCTGAGCCCCTCTCCACACCCTTACTGACCCAGACTGCACTCAGGCAAAGTACTGGCTACAATGGGAAATTTACATAAGATGTTGACATTATTTGCATCGCAGGAAAAGAGGGGCGGGCTCACCAGCCAGTGGCTGGGCAATCACAGTCCAGTTACTTAACAAAAGGAAATTACACACTTTCATTTCCACTTCCGTACCCTCTTCACAGAGTGAAGTACAGTCATGTGCCACGTAACAACGTTTCGGTCAACAACAGATGACATAGATGACAGTGGTACCATAAGATTATAATGCAGCTGAAAAATTCCTATCACCTAGCGATGTCACAGCCATCACAACGTCATCATAGTGCAATGCGTTACCTTTTCTATGTTTAGATACGTTTAGCTACACAAATAGAGCAGCCACGATGATGATTCAAGCAGGCTCCTGAGTCCTCGAGCGTGGGAAGAAGGCCCCCAGAATTAGGAGAACAGGAAGGAGTATGCTGGCAGAGATCAACCCCCAGAGGCCCGGAGTCCAGTGAGAAGGGAGGGTGGAGCGGCTTATCCCTCCCTCCCCCATGTCTCTGGCTGTCACTGGGCTCCTGAGCTGCTGGAGAGCGCTTCTGCCGTCACAAGCCCAAACGCTGCTGCCGCCAGTGCCTCCGGAGCTTTGTGAGGATGAAGGACAAGGCAGCCGACGCCCTCAGGGTCACTTCCCATCACCTCAGACTAAAGCTGACACAGCAGACGCCATATTGCTTCACCCACCGAGCACCTTTGTCCTCCTCATGGGGCCTCAGCCCTTCAGTTTTTGTCCCACTTGTTCCCACACAAATATTGCCCAACTCCAGCCCAGACTGCCGGAGCCACAGGGGGCCAGTGGGTCCCGGGGGACCTGCGTGACCTCAGAGTCTGGACATTCTGGGTGGGCTGCCTCCTGGAGAGAGGGACAGAGAATGACGACCAGAGCACCAGCTTTCTTCCACTCAGACTCTTTTCCTCTTCTCTCCCTGTCCCCCCCATGGCTGCTGAGACGATTGAGCCAGGACTCGCAGGAACTGCTTCTGTTGGTGCAACCACCACACCGGGCCTTCCAGAGAGAGTGGGGCTCAAACCTTTCTAGACTCTTTCTCCCCTTCCCCTCCCCGACCTGAGGCTGCCAAGAGAGACAACAGAGCCACCACAGACTTCCACAGAGACTGCAGCTCAGACCTTTCCCTTATGGGTCCTGCAGCGAACTGAGGGGTGCCCAGTCTGTGAGCTCCCTGCCCACCAGCCCTCTCTGGTGTCACTTGCCCGTGACTCCATCAGTGTGGGGCATTTCCTAAGGCAGAGGGACATTGAACTTGCTTGGGCACCCTGTGGACAACCAGGGACCAGCGTGCTTCTCCCTGGCATGGTTAGGGATTGATCTTTGGGGACCCAGGGATAGGCCCAGAGGCCAGATTGCAAACCCTCAGGTCTCAATTGCATTGCTCGGGGGGTCAAGGAGGGGAGATTTGTGATTGGGTGAGGCCACTACAGCCCCTCTCTGGCAGCTTTGCCTAGAAGCTGGGAGCAGACCTTTGATCCCTGCTGAAACAGATACCTTGCCAGCTTTGGTGGAGCCTGAGGGCAAAGCTCACCCAACTGCAGCCCCACCTAACCATACTCCCCCACCTGCCTCTGCTGTGACAGAGAATAAGGACTCACCTGAAGTTCCAGGGCCCCACCCACCACCTGGGTCAATCAAGTGCTTCTCCGGAGAGACTAGAGCCAGTCACAGGACCCAAAAACAACATTGCAGCTTGTTCCTTCTGGCAAGCACCACCTACTGATAGGGAGGTCAATATGCCCTTTATAGCATTTACTGACTCAAACAGGTGTAGTTGAGTCTCACCCACAAGCACTAACCACTGCTTCAGAGATTAAACTGGGCATGTCATTAATCAAAAGAAAATCCAAAAATAAGAAGCAAAAGCTGCTCCAGATGAGAAGGAATCAGTGAAAGATCTCTGAATATGTGAAAAATCAGAGTGAAAGAACACCCCCAAAAGAAAACCATATATGCATACCAATGGAAACCAACCAAAATAAGAATACTGAAACGACTGATAAAGAATTTTGAATATAGATTGTAAGAAAGCTCAATAAAATACAAGAGAAAATAGAAACCCAATAAAGAAACCACAAAAACAATACAGGAAGTGAATGAAAAATTCATTAAAGGAATTGATTATTTTAAAAAAATCAAGCAGAGCTTCTGGAAATGAGAAATTCATTTGAGGAAATACAAAACATAATGGAATGCCTTAATAGTAAGCTAGATCAGGCAGAAGAATCTCAGGACTAGAAGATAACACTTTTGAATTAAAGTCAGTCAAAGAGAAAGAACAGAGAAATAAGACGAATGAACAAAGCCTACAAAGAAATATGGGATTATGTAAAGACACGTGACATAGTAAATATAGGCATTCCTGAGGGTGACGAAGAAAATACACAAGGGCTGGAAAACCTATTAGAGGGAATGCTTAAGGAAAATTTCCCAGGCTTTTCTAGAAATCTGGACATCCAAGTACTAGAAGCACAACAAACTCCTGGGAGATTCCTTGCCAAGAGACAATCACCACAACATACAGTCATCAGACTGGCCAAAGTTAACACAAAAGAGGAACTCCTATGAACCATAAGGCGAAAACATCAGGTAACTTACAAAGCAAAACACATCAGACTAACTGCAGACTTCCAAACTGAGACCTTACAAGCCGGAAGGGACTGGGACCCCATACTTAGTCTTCTCGAACAGAATAATGGCCAGCCTAGAACTTTATATCCCTGAAAAACTAAGTTTCTTATATGAGGGAGAAATAAAGACTTTATCAGACAAGTAAACACAGACAGAATTTGTCAAGACCAGACCTACCCTGCAGGAAGTACTCAGATCTGCATTATACACTGATCAGCATGATAGACACCCACCAGTGTAAAACCATCCAAAAGCTAAAGTTCAGAGCCCAGATATCACAGTGGCTCAAGAGGTAAAACAAAGCAATAAAGTTCTACACAACAGGATAAACAAAAATCCACTCCACTTAACAATTCTTCCAATAAATGTGAATGGCTTGAACTCCCCACTGAAGAGACATAGGCTGGCTGAATGGATTAAAAAAATACAAGCCAAGGCCTGGCGCGGTGGCTCACACCTGTAATCCTAGCACGCTGGGAGGCCGAGGTGGGTGGATAGCTCAAGGTCAGGAGCTCAAGACCAGCCTGAGTAAGAGCGAGACCCCGTCTCTACTATAAATAGAAAGAAATTAATTGGCCAACTAAAAATATATGTAAAAAATTAGCTGGGCATGGTGACACATGTCTGTAGTCCCAGCTACTTGGGAGGCTGAGGCAGAAGGATCGCTTGAGCCCAGGAGTTTGAGGTTGCTGTGAGCTAGGCTGATGCCACGGCACTCTAGCCGGGCAACAGAGTGAGACTCTGTCTCAAAAAAAAAAAAAAAAAAAAAAAAAAGAAAGAAAGAAAGAAAAGAAAAAGTAAAATAATGATAAATGAGTTAGGTGTTCACACTGAGGTCACTGGGGAGCTATGGAAACTTTTAAGCTGGGAATGCAACGTGATGAGATGGGCACTTAGGAAAGATCATTGATTGCCCAATGGGTCTCACCTAGTTTTACAAGTGATCCAGGCAGTTTTTAAAAATCCAATGCCCAGCCCTACTCCAGAACAATTATTTAAAATCTCTGGAGGTGGAAGCCAGGCACCAGTATCTTTTAAAATTAGTCAGATGATTCAGTTGTGCAGCCAAAGGTCAGAACTACTGGTTTGAAAGGAGGCAAGACCAGCTAGGAGGCAATTGAGGTAATAAAGTCAACAGGTGATGTTGACTTATGTATAGACTAGAAAAACATCAGAGATATGACTATTTTATGAGTGGCAGAGGAGAATCCAGAATGGACATCAGCACAATCCTGAAATATCTATGCAAACTTTTGAATTCAGAAACCATGTTAATATTTGAAATATTAAAAAATAAAGATTCAATAAGGATGGGAAACACACTAAAATTGAATACAAACAGAAACAAGTGAGCCTAACCAAATGCATAACATAACCACAAGGAAAAAAAAAGTCCAAGGAAGTTTAGGGCAAAATACCTTGACTATATAATCTCAATTTAAGGGGAAAGAAAAAGAACTACCTGTGCAAAGAAATATTGACCTCTAATAGATTTCTTGATTATGGTAGCACAGGTCTAGCTATTTTGAAACAATGTTGTACATATTGTAAGATTGTGAAATAAATATTGTTTTATTTTAGGAATCAGGGTTTCCATTGTAGCAGAAGGGAGATAAAAACATGGAATGGGGTAAGGCAAGGAAGACCTCTGTGCACTTGGATAGGATGTAAATCAGTAAAAATTTACACTTACACACACACACACACACACACACACACACACACACACACACATTCTTTCCTAGTTCTAATGGCTGAGACACCCCAGTTGCAATGAGCACACTCAGAGCCCAGGCCTTCATGTCTAAACACCATTCTCCTGGTACAAATGAATGATTCCAGGGCTAGAGCAGGAATAGTATAAGATGAACCTGAAATATTTTGTTGTCTAGAAAAAAAACGTTTTTCAAATGATAGACAGATCAAAAGGAAATAAAAGAAAGCATAAAGGGGCTCCCAAATCAGGATCATATTGAGCATCAAAATAAATAATGACAGGAATGAGTAACACTGAAAGAGGGAGGGAAATGTTGATAAAATTAGAAAATCATTATTTTACAACCAATTTTAGTAATAATTGATTCAGGAACATCAATGGATGAACGTTTCTTAGGAAATAAAATACTTACATAATTTAAATTTATTTTCCCTGCAGATTATTTATAATTACAGAAAGAAAAGTGGTACTTTTTGGTGGAGCAAGTTACAGAAGTTAACGTCACCAATAACTGGACAGACCGACATCGTGTGTATCCTGATGAGATGCTCTAAGAAGAACCCAACACCACTTCTGCAATACCCCTGCCAAAATGTGTAACTGAGATTAATAAGTCAAGAGTCTGACAAACCCAAATTGATGGAATTCTATAAAACACCCAACTGTCCCCTTAAAAAAGATGTCAATGTTATAAAAAGACAAAGAAAAATTTAGACTGAAGATCCATGGCAACTAAATGCACTTCATGATCCTGGACTGGCTCCTGATTTGAGGGCGGGAGGGTGGGGACAGGGAACATTATGGGAAGAATAGACAAAATTTGAATATGAACTGTACAACAGATAATAGTATTGAATCAATATCAAATTTTTGAATTTGATCATTGCCTTGTGGTTATGTAAGAGAATGTATTTATTCTCAAGAGACATATGGTGAAGTATTTAGGATAAGGGTCATGACACCTGCAATGTTTTTGACTGGTTCAACAATAATGACAATATATTTGATAATAATAAATGCACATGCATACATATGCATATATTACTGTCTGTATTAAATGCAGTTCTGTATTTTTAAAATCTTTTTCCAGCTAAAAATTAAATGAAAAGTGCAAATTTCAGGATTTGTGCTTAAGCAGTTATAGCACCAACAGACGCACAGCTGAGTGTGAGGACAGTCTCACTCAGGGAAGCCACTGGCTCTGGGCTCACTTGGGCCTTTATACCTGAAAGTCACATAGCACCTTCCAGCTGCCCAAGTGTCCATGACTAGTGCCCAATCTCCAGTGCAGCCTGCATCTCATCAATACCAGCTATTCATTTCTCCATAAACACTTGCAACAGTGAAGTACAGGTACATGAATCATTACAGTCCTTAGCCAATTCTCATTTTCCTTAGGTAGAGTATACATAAACTCCTCGTAATTTCTGGAATTAATGTGGCAAAGGTGATTTTACAAAAGGTCAAATGCCCAAGCATTTCTGAAGCTTAAGAAAAGGCTACCGAACAAGTTGTTAACCTTTTTCTTCTATCACACAAGCAGTTTGGGTTCCCTATCCAACATCTATTCCCAGCTTCTTCCTTGTTAACAGAAAACCCATTTCATACAGAAGAACATTGTGCCTGACACCAAGCAAGACAGCCTACTCCCCCAGATTCCCTTACTAGTAGAAACGGCCATGTACCACAATTCTGTCCAATGAAACCATACGTGGAAGACTATTGGGGACCCTGGAAAGGCTTTTGCTTTATTGATAAGACAAGGTACAGTCTCTTCGATTTATCCTGCCTTGAATGTGCACGATGATTGTAGTAGCCAAGGAAAAGATGATGAAAACCTCTCAAAGTCCAAATTTGAGACACTTTATCAAAGCCAGCAACTTCCTTTCTCTACATTTCTTATGTAAAAAACACTATCTATTTATTTAAACATTATTTAGTTTTGTTGCCTGCAACCTAATGTATTCCTAACAGATACAAACAATTAGGAACACGATAGTAGTAATAGCAATGTTAGTTTTCTGAGAACCAGCTAAGTGGGAAGTCCAATCAAGAACTGGATATGTATGTCGGAATGTGTTTTCTTAGGTGTTTTGTATTTTGAGAAGATTGCGAGGAGGGGGGGCGGCGGAGACCTAGATAGGAAGATCAGTGCAGAGCAGCATTCTGTCCACCATTCACAGCAAAGCCATACATGAAATCTCTATTTCTCTCCTTTTTATATTTTAAACATACAAGGAGGCAAAGGAACAAACAAGGAATGTTTTTCATTTGTACTTTTCTTGCTGTTACCTGGGAAGTATCTGTTGTTTATGTATTTTTTCTCTCATGTAAGAAAAAGTGAAAAACAAAACAGAAAACTCTAGATTAAATTCTGATTAGTCAGGGAGTTCTGTAGCTAAAACCGTGTAAACCAGCAGAAGGAAGAGATTTGGACAAACAAGAGAAGAAAAATGAAATAATGCAATGAATAAAAAAGGTCAGTGAGAAAGTGGTTGAAATGGAAAATATGCAAAGAGGGTCCAAGGTATTTTTAATTGATGCCCCCAAAGGACAAAAGCAATGGAATAGAACTAATATTAACTTAAATTGTAATTTAAGAAAACTTTCCAGAAATAAAAGACCTCAATCTACACATAGAAAAGACCCATCAGGTACCAAAAAAAAAAAAAAAAAAAAAGACCTGGAATAATCATTTTGATACGTATCTTAACTTCTCAAAAACAACATACGAAGCAGGGCAACAGTGAAGCCACATTTTCAAGAAACTTAAGGAAAGAAAATGTGAACCAAGGACATCATAAACAGCCAAGATATTCTTTAAGTATCAAGACTATACAGAAATAATGCTGAACACAAAAGAACTCAAAGAATACTGTATAGATGTGACTTCCCTGAGGAACCTACTAAAGGATCAACTTAATCCAATCAAGAGAGAATGAGACACCTTCGTATAAAGGACTAACAGTGAACACTTCATATAATGAGTTGTAGAGTTTAGACAAATAATAATGGAAACATCGGTAGAAGAATAATATGTAAACATTCTATGTTTTGGTGAAATAGAAAAATATGAGGGAAATGGAGAGAAAAAGGGAACAATAGAATAAGAATATTGACTGTTATTTAGGTAACAGGTGAAAGTTAAAGAATATGTTTTAAAACTGCCATACCAGACAGTAAAAGTTTAAGTATAAAGAAAAGGGGATTAAGACTATAAAATACTAATATAAAGCAACCACTAGAATAAAAATATAAACCTTCCTAAATAACAAAACGAAATCTTTTAAAAAAGCAAAGAGGACACATCAAATAGAAAAAGATATACAGCAACCATAACATAATACCCACAAAAATTTTAACAAATAATATAACAGAATTAAGCCCAAACACAACAGTCATATCAATAAATGTGAATGGCTTTAACTCAAGGTCAAAAGATAAATTTTAAAAATTATTAAACAAGACAAAGAAGAACACTTTACAATATTAAAATCCACATTTCACATTTAGGATGTAATCGGTTTTGTATATATACAACAATGTAGCAACCACCTATGTCAAACAAAACCAAGAGATGCAAAGAGAAATAGAGACAAGCACACCACTAAAAGGAGACTTTAACACATAGTACTAGCCAGGTCAAGTGAATAAAAATTAAGTAAAGATATATAAGAATTAAACAACATAGTCAATAAAGTAGACTTTTTGGATATATATTGAATATTACATCCTAAAAATAGAGAAAATATAATCTTAATATTATACATGAAAAAAACTGAACATATATTAGGGCACAAAGAAAACAGGTACTATAAACTAAAATTACCACAAACACTACTTGGTGATCACAATGCAATAAAAATAGAAATTAAAAATGATAAAAAGGCCTTTCCACTTGAAAATTAGATAGTCTATTAAAATTAGCTCTTGGACAAAATAGAAAATACAAACAAAAATTACAACTTATAAAAATTCTAATATAAAGTACATTCTAAGCAATAATCAGAAAATATTTCATAGCACTAAATATCAACATCAATTTAAAAAATGAATTAACTGAAAGAGTTAGAAGAATAACAACAAAGTAAAAGAGTCCAAGGAATAATATAATAAATATTGGATCAGAAATTAAGAGGTAATTAAAAGAAAAATTAGTGAGTATCAAATTAATGAGTAAAGTCCTGGAAAAATGGAAACAACAAAACAAATGACTTGCTAGTTTAATAAGGACTACAAGGAAGAAGTGCAAATATAAAGAATAAAAAATAACAAGGGAGAAATAACTACTGGTATAAGAATTTTTTAAAAAAACATAAAAAATTACTTCAGTGGAAACACATTTGAAAACAGAGAGGAAATAATTTCTTAAAAACACAATCAGCAAACTGATCCCCATGAAGATAGAAAGCTTAGAGAAACCAATTTGAACAGAAGAAATAAAGAAGTTATAAAGAAGCTACTCCACAAAGAAGCACCAAATCCAGGTAGTTTAACAAGAGAGTTGACAGACTACATTAAAAAAAAAAAGTGTACCTGGCAAAAGAACATCATAAAAAAGTCAAAATTACAAAAAGATATAAAAATAGTCCTTAAACAAGAAAGATGTTTAACTTTACTCATAAGAAAAATGCAAATCAAATCTATAGTAAAATACCACTTTTCATGTATCACACTGGCAAAAATTCAAAAGCTTGACAATATATTGTTAGTGAAGCTGTGGGGAAAGTCTTGCACGCTGCTGCTGGAACATGAAATACCACAATCTTTACAGAAAAGCAATATTAACAAAACTACACGTGTATATATCCTTTCATTTAGTAATCCCACTTCCAGGAATCTACTCTGAAGATTTAACTCAAACAAAACAGAATTATACATGAAAGGTCATTGTAGCATTATGTGTATTTTTGCAAAATATTAAAAATTATCTAAATACACACGTATAGAAGATTCATCAGTTAAACTATGGCACCTACACACCAAGGAATACCACCAAAAAAATAAAAAAACAAAGGAGAAAGATGTCTATGAACTTACATGGAGTGATTTATGGAGATAAGTGAAACAGGCAACATGGATTTACAGTATGTACGTGTGAAATAGCTAATAAGCACATAACAGATGCTCAACATCATTATTAAGAAATGCAAATTAAAACTACAATGAGATATCACTTCACACTTACTAGAACGTCTAGAATTTTAACAAATGATACTGATGTGGAGGAAACAGGAAACCCTCATACAATGTTGGTAGTGTAAAATAAAATGTCCATCAACTATTACACGGATAAACAAAATATAATATATAATGGAATGCTATTCAGCAATAAGAATACTGACAGATGTGCCTATATATGCTATGACATGGATGAAGCTTGAAAACACTATACTATGCAAAAGAAGTCAGACTCAAAAGACAACATATTGTATGATTCTGTTTACATGAAATGTCCAGATAAGAACCAAAAGTAGGTAGTGGTAGCCTGGAGTTAGAAGTGGGAATAAGGATGAACTGTAACCGGACTTCATAGGAATTATGGAAATATTCTAAAATTGAATTGTGGTCAGGTTGCACAACTCCAAATGTATTAAATATAATTAAACAGCACACTCAAGACGGGTAAATTTCGTGGCATTAAATTATACCTCAATGAAGTTTTTTTTTTCTAAAAAAGGACATACTAATTTTATATGTAAAGTATGCA
Organism: Lepilemur ruficaudatus; assembly: GCA_963574885.1. Lineage (NCBI taxonomy): Eukaryota > Metazoa > Chordata > Mammalia > Primates > Lepilemuridae > Lepilemur > Lepilemur ruficaudatus. The sequence goes on along the minus strand of CAUYRT010050945.1, from coordinate 13,339 downwards.
TCAATAAAACTTTTTTTTAAAAAAAGAGCATGTATGTAAGGTGACCAACCATCCCAGTTTGCCTGATTGTCCCTGTTTTGGCACTGGAAGTTCTGTGTCCCGAGAAGCCTCTCAGTCCTAGGCAAATTGGGATGGTTGGTTCCCCCTTCAGGTACACTTACCTTCTGTGTAACAACAGAAAAAACAGAAAACCTACATTTATGGTTTTCATAACAAACAAACAAACAAACAAAAACAAAAAAACAGTGAACCCGGACACCTACAAGGGGTGTGGAATGGGGCAGAGGGGATATGAGAGAAAGTTAATCTTCTCTGAGTATATGTTTGGTATAGTTCTGACTTCTAGAAGCATGTTAAGGTTCTACGTATTTAAAAAATAAAATTAAATCAACAAGGATGGGAAGGGGTTGGAGTAAGAACCTTAAACCTGAAGGCAAACTGAAAAAATGAACTCAATTGTATTTCAAATAGAAAACGTAAATCACAGTGAAGGAAAGGGAAAAAGAATCCAGCTAATCTATATAAGCACACGATGTAACCATTATCCTTAATTTGGGACAGGGTTCAGGTTGGTTGAGAACTGTAAGCAAATCTTGCTTTTCAGTGACATGGGAAAAAGCAATTCTAAAACCATTTTAGATATATTACAGGACTGAGAGAGTAAATAAATCAATTGATTATTGGGGGATCCAGGATTTTGAGGAAGGGACATGGAAATATGGAATGGGGAAGCTGAGAAAGAACCCCATGAGGATGGATTGCAACTGGAGGTATTGGTGTAAACTCATTTCTAAAATCAAACATAAGTGCATATGAGCACATGTAAATGTAGTGTACACACATTATTTGTACATGTATGCACAGTCATTCTTTGGTACCTGTGGGAGATTGGTTCCAAGACCCCTGGGGATACCAAAATCCAGATACTCAAGTCCCTTAACTAAAATGACAAAGTGTCTATAATCTATACACATCCTCTCACATACTTTAGTCTCTAGATTACTTACAATATCAATGTAAATGTTATATAATTAGTTGTTACACTGTATTTTGTTTTTTATTGTAGTATTTTTAATTTTTTTCTGGATATTTTCAATCTCCCGCTGGTTGAATCCAGAGATGTAGAACCCACAGATATGGAATCCATGGATACAGAGGGCTGACTGTACATACACGACATTTTCTAGTTCTGTCTGCTAAACAGCCTAGAAGCAAACACCCAGTAGCAATGAGCAGACCCAGCATCCAGAGCTACGTATCTAATGTCATTCCCTAGGGTCCTATGGAGAAATTGCTGATTCCAGATCTTGGAATATCTTTTATGTAAGATAATAAGTGCTTTAAAAAAAACGATAAAGGATGACAAGAACACAAGAGCCAGCTTGAAGGAGTTCCTGCTGGAAAAATTTAAGACAATTTGAGCACCAAAGTAATGAATTAAAAACCACTGGAAAAAACAGAAAAGCATGAGTATATAACAGTAACAGACATAAGAATTTAGGTGGCTATACATATATGGATGAATGGACGGATGGATCAAAAGAAAGAGAGCTCCTGCTTACACTAGAATGCTGACAGCCAACTGGTACATGTGGATAGCACACTGACATTGGAAAATCACCATCTTGCAACTACCAAAGAATGAATAAGCAAGAATCATAAATGGATGCTAAATCCTGGGGGAAAATGTTAGCATGAACTTAAAAAAGTCTTCCACAGATTATTAGTTACAAGGCAAAAAATAACTACACATTGAAGAAACTGAATACCACCTTGGTCAGGTGACCAAAATTACCATCATCAATAAGATGGGCGCTGTGTGCCCCCATGTCATGCCTGGATGACGCTATACCATCAATGCAGTATTCTGACCAAGAATGCATAACCTCAATCCAATCATGAGGAAACCCAAAATGAGAAACATTCTACTAAAAAGGAAGGGCAAGGGGAGAGAAGATTATATTCTTCAAAAACATGTCAATGTCATAAAAGACAAAGATGGCTATGGAAATGATCCAGAGTAAACGAGTATTAAGCAAGGCCAAAGGAACAAGTAAATGATAAAACTAAGAAGGTAATATTTGAATAGGTAAATCTGAGTAAAAGGAATATGGATATTCTTTGTACTATTTTTCCAAATTTCCTATTTGAAATTATTTCCATATAAAAAGTTTATAAAAAACAATTAGAAGGGACTGATATTGAGTTGCCAACCTGTTTTGCCCAACAAGGCTATTAAAATGCAATCATTAAAAAACTACCATATATATTGATTTTGAAAAAAGTGTGAGAAGGTATTTTAAATGTTCAAAATAATAATATCCAAATAAAGAATCCTTTAAAATGAATGAATTTAGATTTATGAAAAAAAAATCATTGTCCTAATTAGTATCATTTTCCTGTGGACAAAAGAGAGAGGTGTGTCACATTTGTGTTTGAGAACTAGTATCCTAAACAAGGTGTATTTTTGGCAATGAACAATTCAGTGGAAAGAGATGGAATCTGGACACCAATGAATTAAAACCCTGGCCCTAGCAGTTACCAGCTGTGTGACATAAGCTCTGTTTCCTCAATTGCAAGGCAGATAGCTAAGTCACAAGACTGTTAAGAGAATTATATAAATCTATCTAGAATAGTGCCCGACACAGAGAAGGTGCTCAACAAATGGTCTCCTCTTCCTTTCCTCTGAAGCCACTTTCCTGTTCTCTGGAGATGTATCTGAATGTGGCCACACTGGCCCTTTCTTCATTGACACAAAATGAGCTCTGCTGGAAGGGTAAGAAACTAAAGTATTGTGAGAATAAGTCTCTTTTTTGGAGGTATATTTTATGAAAATTTAAGCTAGAAATACTGGATAGTGGAATGAAAAGATAGAAGACTAATAAAAACAGGTAATTTGAGGCATGCCTTGTAACTGGTGAGTTCTTTTATGGAGAATAAAGACAAAAGGGATGATGACAGTATTTGGTTTATGTTAGAAAAGTCTGCTGCAAATAAAACAGTATCTACTTCCAAGAGTAAATGATAGTTTACGCCAAAAATAAATAGTAAAGATCATCAATTCTACTTGTTTTACTGGCTATGTATCTTTGAAGAAAAAAAAAATTAAGTCAGGAAAATGTCCACGGATTATGAAATTTCATACAATTTTCTGTTGGTTTTTTGCTTCTTTCAACATATTTCCTGTTTACATGTAACAGGATGATTTACTTTTATGTTGCCAACGATAGCAATTCTTTAAAATTTTTAAAATGGAGAAAAAAATAACTAAAATAATTGCATTTACAGCAAAAAAAATATACTTCCAACAGAAATTTAGTTCAACACTTAAAATCTTTATAAAAGATAAATAAATTCTGATTTTCTCTTTATTTTATACTTGAAAAATGAAATCACTTAACATGAATACTTATATAGTTTCCTTAAAAATTTTCTACGGTGAAGCAAAACTGTACATATTTTTAAAGTGTATAGAATATTAACACTTATGAAAATTTCAAACCAACTACTGGAAGAGTTTCAAACTACTATTAATTGAGGCTATTTTGGAGAAAAAACTGTGCAAAGCTTATTAGGGCCCAGCATACCAGAAAGACTTAATTTTTCAGATTCAAATGTACATTGTCACAGTTTAAAAAGTGGCATTATAGTCTGAATAAACTACAAGTTGCCATCTCTTTCACATAAGTCTCTTAAAACAGGGTGCAAATAATGCAAAAATATTAAGCACTTCATTATGCAATAACTAATGAAAATATTTCCATTGACTACTTTTTCCCTACAGTGATTAAGGACAAAAAATAGGAATTCTTGTTGCTTTATTATTTGATAAACTGCTAATAACCTCCCGTTAGAAGTTTTTTAGACATTACACCAAGTTGTCTTGGTCTTCCGATCATATATACACACACATATATATATGCATTTTTTCAAGTAAAGAAATGTTTAACAGATGTAAACTATTTATTGAATATTTGCCACCAAATATTGTTAAATACATTATCTTGCAGCATATCGCTTTCAAGTTAAAATGTCAGAAACAAACACCAATATTTACAATTCTTTTAAGGAATGTTATATAATGACACATTAAGGCGTAAATTCTTTTGGCTTATAATTCTTAAAAGAATGATAATAGCAAAAGTGATGCAAAATCTTCAGTGTGAGATTATGATTAAGCTACATTTTACAAAAATATGGTGTAAGATGGCAATAATCCCATTCAACATCCTGGATTAGATCCCTTCAGGAGGGACTGATAATTTATACAGTTAAACTTTAAAATTTACAGATAAAGGCAGTTCAACACTGCCACCGAGAAGTACATCTCTTAACATATACAACTTTCAGGCCACAGTTTTGAAGGTCTGAAGTATTAAGTTGGTTTGATGAATAAGTCGGTTGGCACTTATGAACACATTTATTGCCCTGTTTAAAAAGAAAAAAACAAGCATTAATTTCATAAAAAAAATTCACCCTTTTGAAATATTTATACTTAATGTCATCTATTAACAGTAACAATGAAATCATTCTAGGGGGAAAAACAGATAAATTGGTATTGAGCATACTATCACTCCAATTTGGGATTTAATGGTCCTCAATCATTTGAAACTATCTAGGAATTACTGCCCCCTGGTGGTTCTGGCTGGCAATAAAGTACTGGAGGACTGCTAATGGTAGGTGGTGCCTCAACAACCAGAGTTCATTTACAGGTCAAACAAACTAACCAAAAAGAAGATTCAGATGTGGTCTTCAGCTGTGGTTTCATAAACTAACAAATAAAATCTGGTAAAGTATTTTACACTCAGTCTCAAAATCTGTACGTCAATGGGCATGACAAATACTTAAGAAAAAGTTAATTACTTCCAATATGATTCAACCCACTCAATCTCTCTTTCAACCACCCCTTCCCCAAAAGAAATCACCAGAAAAGAAAAAAAATGGGTGGGAATTATAAACTACAAACTATTTTGAGAATAATCTACTTTTAAAACAAAATAATCATATAGTTTCAGTATCTTGGACCTGACAATATATAAAAATATGTTCTTAAAAATTGCTTTGTGCTCCACCACATTCTCCTAATGGCTCATCTTCATGTGACTGGAATACAAACCTGATGCCCCAGTCCCATTGTGTGGCCTTATCAATTTCTTAGTATCATAGGCAGAGCTTGTATCTTTTTGAGACATTTCTCAAAAGACAGGGACCAGGAAGAATTAGTTGAACCAATGCAAACGCATCCCCCTACTGAAAGATGGCTTAAAGATTGGGCTCTATTAATAATTTTCTGTTTTGAGGAAACAAATTCAAGACTTACGGCACATTATTCATCCACAAAGAAATGGAATTTTAAAAAGCTGCTCAATGGAAAGAAAGTAGTGCAAGCAGCCTGACTAATCCCTATGTGGGAGTACATAATTTCATATTAATGAAAATTAGGCTCTAAATTAATTTCTATCTTTTAATGTGCTTATTCCATAATAGTAACAAATTAGTATCAGCAATAATGATCCCATCATGTAAATTATTCTTTTAATGTGTCTTTGGTTATTCAGGCTTAGTACAGGAGATCAAGAAAAAAAACACCAGAAGTTTATTTTCAAAACATAGCTGCTAGCTTTTTACTAAGTCATCAAGGAGCTTTTCCCCTAGATAACCTGAATGGTAGTATGGAACAACAACATAAAACAATAAAATCTAGCTCAATATCTTTATCAATATAAATATTTCAACCTGTTTGAACTGTTGAAAATGTCCCTGAAAATTAACAGAATTCCATCTAATGTTTTTTATTTTTAAATATTATTATGATAATATTGTAATGGTGTGACCTGTAAATGAGAGTCTTAAAACTTGAGTCGCAGAATAGGATGTTTGAATCCTCTATGTAGATTATTTTTCTGACTTGAGCACTATTAGAAAATGGCCTTGTTCAGAAAATTCTAGCATTCTATTTGAAGTACAAAGAACTACCTATATAATGCTACAGAAGATACGGCCTCTGCATCAGTTTACACACTATATGTTTATGTGTCGGTATGCAAAAATACATAAAATCCCTTGGCTTTCTATAGTGTTCTGCAATCAAATGAATGTACATTTAAAAATAACGTCCAATTTACATTTTTAGTATACTTCCTATTTTATAGAAGGATGCTATGAAAGCCAATTTAAGTCTCTCTCCTTCCAGGATAGTGGATCAAAATCCTTACAGCACTTTAAAATTATGTGGAGCACTTTTACAAAACATCTAAACCACAGCTCTACTCCAGGCCAACTGAATCAGAATCTGTGGAGGGCCCTAGGCAACAAGATTTTTAAAAACTCACCCCAAGTGATTCTAATGTGCATAAGAACCACTCCTTTATTTAACCTTATGCAGTAGTTCTGAACAGAACTGCAACATCAATATCATCTGAAAACTTCTTACAAATACAAATTCTTGGGCCCTACCCCAGACCCACAGAATCAGAAATTCTAGAGCAATTTGCAATTTGAGCCTTAACAAGCCCTCCAGGTGGATTATGCTACTAAAGTTTGAGAACCACTGCTTCAGAAGTGGGTAAAATAGGCCAGTAAACTAAAAATGCTTTTATATTTTTAAATGGTAAATAATAATAACAATAAAATAAAAAGGATATTATGTGACAACTGACAATTATACAAAATTCAAATTTCCGTTTCTATAATGTTTTATTAGAACCCAATCACACCTATTCATTTCCATTTTATCTATGGCTGCTTCTGCACTCCAACAGCAGAGATGAAGTGAGTAGTTGTGACAGGACCACCTAATCTAAAATATTTACCATCCGGCCCCTTTCAGAAAAAGTCTGACAACTCTTGCTCTAGAACAGTTATGGCTGAATTAGTAACCATTTATTTTCTATTTTTAATGGTCTGCCTCAGTTATCATGTGCCTTGAGTACCAACAATAGAGTAAAAGGGCTTAATTTATACGATTTTAGTATCATATAAAACCACATCATCTATTTAATTTTTAAAGAAAAGGATAAATGACAGTACTTACTTGCCATCTTTAAAATATGTTTTCAGAGTGTCACTGAAACTTTTGGAGTACTTTACAAATTCTTTCTTTTGGTGTTCAAGTGCCTACAGACATGAAAAATAAGAAAAAAAATACTAAATAAGAGAAATAATACAAAAGCTAAAGTCAAAGACAGGAGATTATAAATAATATGGGAGGCACTTTATATTACAAATAAGCATTTTTTAGAGTATTTAAACACATAAAACAGCATATTTAAATCCAAGGATAAACCCAATGGTTAATGACACAAAATTATTTCCAATAATCAAACTCCCTTAGTATTTAATTCAATAAGACAACTAGAGGTAAACCCACATTTAGGGTGGCAACCAGCAAGGCTTCTACTGAACTTACCCTGCGGTTCTGGTATTGATATTTCTTAAAGACATTATTCACTGTATCAAGAAGTTCTTTAATTGCACTAGCTATATCCCTGTTGGAAAAGAAAAAAAAAAATCTTTAACATCAGCTACATTTGAAAGAAATTTGTCTACTTATATTTTAAGAATTACTAATCACAATATACTCTTAATTACCCTACGTATACTTCACAATGGGCCAACCTTTGGCTAGCTGGTCGGAGTAGGGGTTTTAGACTGTACCCTGCTATGATCCTGATTCTCCTGACCAAACATTGCCAACTAACAACAATTTTCCCAAATCAATCACATTTCGCTCAGCATTCCTCACTCAAATTTATAAGAAGGTAAACATAATCTAAGCCTGTCTTTTCCTGTTTTCTTTTTTTTTTTATTTTCTCTGGTTAATGTAGCTGAATTCAAACTATAACAGTCTCTCCACTTTTGTTATTTGAACAATTTGTTAATGAACAATCCTATGAAATTTTACATTACATATAACACTTTTCTGTATTTAACAATACTACATGTCAGATACCTAATAGGTTTAATGTTTAACAGAAAACATTTTCTCCTCAGAAAATATTCCTCTTCCTCTTCTGAGACTCCCTTATCTTCTATCTAGCAAATAAATGTCTTCCTCTTCCAAACCTTTGCTGTCAGTCACTATCTCCTTTAGAAGATATGTTTAAATTACTGGGAGAGACAGCATCAGAATATTATTCTACCTTAACCTTTCCAGCAATCTTTCTTTGACTATATATGAATCAACACCTTCCTCCCTTTCTAAAGAGAGATGGAGAAATCAATAATTCTCATTTGAGTTAACTTTTCATCCTATCCATGAACAATATTTTCTGAACTTTTCTTGTCTTTTGTATCTATGCCCTTTTCCATTTCCACATTCTAACTTCATAGCAATTTTTTTCTGTCAAACTTAACTTTATGTAATTCCACATTCTCAAATAGCCTCACAATCTCTAAGACAAGTCTTCTTTTTTTCACATCCACTCTCTTAGCTGTTAGTCACTACAAAAACTTTTGTTGTCCAAATGCAATGCAAGAGTGAAGATATGAATTTAAGATCATCCCAAATATTTATTTTTAAATACATTTTTCAATTTTATTACTGATTTTTCAATTACAAATGTCAGATTTCAGGTATTTCATATCTAAAACATTTTATCTTTATTTCAAGAAAGAAAAAAAAAAGCTCAGTGTCCAGGTTTCTGTGTGTATGTGTGTGTTTCCCAGCATATTTTCTGATAAATAAGCATGTGGAAATTCTACGAATTAAAGGCATATAAGAATTTTGGTATAAAAAATATTTTAGCCTATCCTGAAGTAATAATGATATTTTTATTTAATGTTTCAATAAATACTTATTACCTCCTATATCTCAAACATTGGTATTAGGCTGAAACATTAAACATTACATATTCAAGTAGGATAAGAAATTTTACATAACGATCTGTCCAATCATTTTTTGCCTTTGTTAATAGCAGTTTTAAGTTATATAACTGTTCATTTATGGTTTTAAGCAAACTGAATCCCAGACCTGCTGATAAATATTTGAAATCTGTCTGTACGTTAAAAGGGATGGGGCGAAAACACTCCCCAGGTGATTCTGCTGATGAGTCACGTTTGACCTACCGAATTATCAAAAAACGTTCCCTCCCAAAAAATCTGAAGCAATTTATGCCAAATATTATGTTATCTGTATGTACACTGAAAAGCATTTTCATTTACGCACCAAGGTTTGTACTAGGGAAGCTAAATTATACTAGCAATTTGTTTCCTACAAGAAAAAATACCAGCACAAAAAAATACTACAGACAATTAACTAGATCAGAAATTTTAAAAACTTGAAGGTAAAATAACTATCATGTAATTATGCAGCTTGAAACTGATGAATTCTGTGGTAAGAGCCAGATAGTATGAGTAGAATGGGAAAGAGTTCAGCAATTTGCAGCTATTTAGTAGAGTAACTTTTGGGAAACATGTACGCTGAAAGACAAAGGCATTAGACGAAACGTAAACATACACGTTATCAAAAAACTACATGGACAAGTAGAACTTCTGATCGTGCCACCTGCACTGTATGTTCAGTTCGGTTTAGACTGGATAACTCTGAAAAATCTATACTGAAGCCATCATGAAAACTCCTGACGTGAAACAAACAAATCTTGGTGAATTTTAGCCTTAAGAATATGAAATGCAAATTACAAAGAGTAAATAGATAAATGCATGGCTTTTTGATCTATCAAGTTGCAAGTCTCCACTAGTTATCTATTAATTGGAATGTATCAGACTTGAAAAAAAAACAATTAATTTTATAAAATATTTGCGTAAGTTCAAATGAAGTCAAATAGAAACATTCATTAATCAAAAGGACTTTCAAAAATCTGCTTGCCGGATCATTTTTCCTAATCAGCTCCATACAAAGAAAGTGGGAAAAATCCTTATTTCAACAATACTAGCAAGTGTCAATGAATGTATGCTAGGTTCTGTGCTAGGCACTTCATATAAATCATTTCTTTCAATTTTCACAACTTACTACCCTCAATTTACAGAGGCAGAAACGAGAACGACGGAAGCTAAGCAATATATATCCAAAGCCACACAGCTAAATCTTGGACTGAAGATTCAAATCTAGGTCTGCTAATATATTCAAAACTGTCTCAATATTTACTAGCTATAAGGAATCTGTTTACTATTTTAATACAACCTAGAGCATCATCTGTAGTACCTGGTGTAGATCTTTGATATATGCTTATTGAAAAATGTTGCTAAAATAAATGGATGATAAATACAAGAAAGTAAAATATTTTAAAGAGAAATTTTAAATTGTGCATCTTATGCCTAAAGAATAAGCTATTTTCTATTTTAGTGCAATTTTACCCACTAATTTGTCAATTAACAGTGGTAACAACATATATCAGAATGTAGCAGAATACATTATAGTGATGCAAATAATTATATCTTAGCCATCTATGCTATTTGCACATGGTTGAATTTTAGTCTCAGAAATAATACATATATCAATGAACTTAATAGGACAAATTACCCCTCCTAAATGGTTAGGAAATAAATTTTCACTGCCATTACTCTTAATTCAATTGTGCTGAGTATACTCCAGAAAACAGAATTGAAATATTACTACTCCCACATAACTCGCATAAGACCCTCATAAAGCCTGTCAATGACTAAGGACAAGACTCTTAAGTACGACTTCCTTATGACAAAATATAGCTGTTAATAATGTGGTTGTCTAGCGGTATTTTCCTAGAGTCACAGAGGATTTAGCAGAGATGTCTCAGGGACTCCACAGGGAGAGAGTGTCAAAGTAACAGGATGAGGGTTCTGGGCCTGCCATTTATACCCTAGCTTCAACCACAATACTGTTATCTCTCACGTGCTGGCATTCTGTATAAGATGTCCTCTACCATTTTATCTTGCTTCTTTCAAATAGCAGAAACTCTTTTTTCAACATTGAGGAAAAGCTTCAGGACACTGGTCTGGAAAATGATTTATTGAGTAATATCCCCAAAGCACAGGCAACTAAAGCAAAATTGAACAAATGGGATCACATCAAGCTGAAACAAAGAAAGCAACCAACAAAGTGAAGAGACAACCCACAGAAAGGGAGAAAATATTTGCAAACTACCTATCTGACAAGGGATTAATAACAAAAATATATAAGGAGTTTCAACAACTTGACAGGAAACAATCAAATAATCTGATTAAAAAATGGGCAAAAGATCTGAATAGACATTTCTCAAAAGAAGATATACAAATGAAAAGATTTATGAAAAAAATGTTGAACATCATTAGTCATGAGAGAAATGAAAATCAAAACTACAATGAGATATCGTCTCACCCAGTTAAAACGCTATCATCAAAAAGAAAGGCAATAACTAATGTTGGCAGGGATGTGGGGAAAGAGGAACCCTAATACATTATTGGTGGTAATATAAATTAGTGCAACCACTATGGAGGTTCTTCAAAAAGCTAAAAAACACAACTATGGTATGACCCAGCAGTCCTACTGTTAGGTATATATCCAAAAGGAAGGAAATCAGCATATCAAAAAGGTATCTGCATTCCCACGTTTATTGCAGCACTTTTCACACTAGCCAATCAACCTAAGTCCATCAGCAGATGAATGGTCTATGGTCATACCACCCAGAACACGCCCGATCTCGTCTGATCTCAGAAGCTAAGCAGGGTAGGGCCTGGTTAGTACTTGGATGGGAGAACAGATGAATGGATAAACAAATTGTGGTGTATAGATACCATAGAGTTTTATATGGCCATAAAAATGAAATCCTGTCATTTGCAACAACATGGATGAAACTGGAAAACATTATGTTTAAGTGAAATAAACCAAGTACAGAAAGATAAATTTTGCATGTTCTCACTCATATGTGGGAGCTAATTATTAAAACAAGTGATCTCATGAAGACAGAAAGTAGAATGAAGGTTACCAGAGACTGGAAAGGGTAGCAGAGAGGGAAAGATAAAGTGAGGATGGTTAATGGGTATAAAAATATAGTCAGATAGACAGAATGAACGATATTTGATAGCATAACAAAGTGGCTATAGTCAACAATATGTTATACTTTAAAATAACTAAAAGAGTGCAATTGGTTGGAAAGTTTCTAACACAAAGAAATGATAAATGCTTTGGGTGATGGATACCCCAATTACCCTGATTTGATTAATACACATTGGATGCCTGTAACAAAACATCACATAAATGTATAACTATTATGTACCCAAAATAATTAAAAAGAAAACTATTTTAAAAAAACTCTTTTTTCAATCACCAGATTAGATGAACAATATAAATCTATGACTGGGAAGCAGCAGAGAACACTTTGGCATCAAACTGCCTGGGTTCAAATCCAGCTCTACCACTTACTAGCTGTGTGACCTTAGAAAAATTACCTAATTTCCTAAGCCTCAATTTCCTCATCTGTTACAGGGTTGTTGTACTAAGCTAATATATGTATAGCACTTAAAACATGCTTAGCACTTATTCAGTTATATATATGAGTGATTGCTATTAAGATGATATTGTGTAAACCTCTACTTCAATAATATGAAGCAAAATCTGCTGAAAATATTATTTGAGATATCAAATCTTCATAGGAATGTAGCATGGTTCATCAGCAAATATATCATTATCAAAGCAAATGAAAACTTATTAAACTATTTGAAAGTTCTAGAAAGAAATTATCTAAACTGGGTTTGAGATTACTGACATTTTTCCTTTTATGGGTCATACACGTTTATTTTAACTATAAAGGTTGAGTATCCCTTATCTGAAATGTTTGAGTCTAGAAGTAATTCAAATTTTGAATTTTTTTCACTTTGGAGTATTTGCACATACATAAGGAAATACCCTGGGGATGGGACCCAGCCAGTCTCCTGTTCCTATGTATATTCTCGGTCTTATTAAACCTGTATCCCAAAGGCAAAGATTTGGAGGTCCACAATTTGATCAATATTAGAAAATGCTATTCATGCCCAAGAGTACATTACTTATACTAATGACTTGCGCCATTTCTGAAATAAAAACAATTTTGGTACCTCTTATTAGCCTATAATTTATCCAATTTCTCTATTCATTTAACCTGACTTTTACATTTTTCCATTATTTATATATTTCACACTATATTCCAGATTATGCACATTTCATTATTTTTAAATGAAATAGTCCATCTAAAAAATGTTATTATACTCTGAAACCAAATGCCATAGCTTACAAGTGAATAAGATGTAGCATTTAAAAATTTCAAATTTTATTTCAAATTAACATTTCAACTTAATATTAATGTCATAACAAAATTAAAACATCTAGATGAATAGTTCCTTTGAAGTACTTTTAAGAAAAGATCCAAAACAAAAAATCACTTACTTG
>CAUYRT010050941.1:0-25054 GCA_963574885.1 Lepilemur ruficaudatus | reverse complement strand
GTCCTGGGTAGAGTGCAGTGAGGGTGGGTCACCGCAAGCTCCAGGTCCTGGTCTGTGAGCGATCCTTCTGCCTCAGCCTCCCAGGTAGCTGGGACTACAGGCGCTTGCCAGAGCGCCCGGCTGGGTTTTGTTGGTTTTGTGTACTTTTTTTGCCTTTACTATTTTTTTTCCGAGACTTTTAGATGGGGTCTCGCTGTAGTCAGGCTGGTGTCAGATTGGTGTCGAACCCCTGAGCTGCAGCGATCCGCCTGCCTCGGCCTCCCAGAAAGCTGGGATTACAGGCGTGAGCCACCGCGCCCGGCACATAGGCTATTTTAGATTGAACGCAAAGCAAGCACCCTATCCCTTACAGCCACACTGCCAAAAACAATTGAGACATTCGCAGTTTCTAGTCTGCCTCTCCATCAGCACTGGACTTGTTAAAGAGCTATTTATTTAGTGAATGCTCCGTTAGCAAGTCAGTCAGAGCCAGCCAGCAGTCGGGGGGCTGTGAACATATGTCCTAGGTTGCTTGACATTAAATGGCTGTGCTGAGTCCTCAGGAAAGAACGTGGTGAATGAGAAGTCTGCAGTTCCTCTGCTGCACATTCCTTCCTTTTTAAGGCTGTAGCAAATTTCCATTCAAGGGTTAAACTCATCCATAGAAAATTAAGCCATTTCTGGCCAGGCGCGGTGGCTCACGCCTGTAATCCTAGCACTCTGGGAGGCCGAGGTGGGCAGATCGCTCAAGGTCAAGGAGTTCGAAACCAGCCTGAGCAAGAGCGAGACCCCGTCTCTACTATAAATAGAAAGAAATTAATTGGCCAACTAAAAATATATAAGAAAAGTTAGCCGGGCATGGTGGCGCATGCCTGTAGTCCCAACTACTCGGGAGGCTGAGGCAGAAGGATCACTTGAGCCCAGGAGTTGGAGGTTGCTCTGAGCTAGGCTGACGCCACGGCACTCTAGCCTGGGCAACAGAGTGAGACGCTGTCTAAAAAAAAAAAAGAAAAAGAAAATTAAGCCATTTCTTGCCAAACTAAGAAATAAGAATAACAGTCACATGGTGACGCTGGGTCTCCAACACAGCTATCTGGGTAGTGTTGCGTAGCGGATGTGGTGTGCTGTCAGCTTTACAGACAAGCATATTGTGAGCCAATTTGTTTGCCAGCCAGTCGTTCCAGAGAGGTAGTTTACTGACAGAAAAAAATTGAAGGCAGAGTACTGATTGCACAATCAAAGCCAAGTGGCTGCTGAACTGAGTAAAATGTTGTGTAGATCCCGAGCTCACTCTAGAGAAAAAAAATAAGGCATAGGGAGGAAGAGGGATTAACTCAGCAGTGAAACACGAGGTGACTCCTACTTGCCTCTCCCTGTCCAACGGTGACTGAGTGTGCCAGGCTTTAGTAAATCGGTCTCCATCCAGGCTCAGGTGATGTCCCAGCAGCAGAGTCCTATTGGCAATCTTGGTAAAACAGTGAATAATCTTTGGGTTAGAATACACATCCTTTTGCTGTCATTGTTTTTTAACTCTTGGGAAACCTTAAGAGATATTATCAATTGTATTTTATGATCAGTGAGTTGTATAGGATGCTGATGCTTGCCCCTAATGCTCTTTTCTCTAACGCTGCAACAGTAAATTAAGTTTAAAGGCAGGTCTGTACTGCAGGCTTGTGACTGTACTGATCTTCCTGCCCAAATGGGTTTTTGAGTTAAGTTTTACAAGAAAATGACACTAATGCACTCTTTGAGGAACCTGAGTCCCCTCAAGGATACTGGTCTTTCTCATTGTACTTTCAATGTCACAATTAATCAATTATTTCAAAGAACAAATGACATGAAAGATCTCTGAAAGTGAGATGAATTTGGTAGTCATTTGGAACAATTATAAAACCTTCTTAAGCCATTGAGTCACTTCTCCTTTTAAGGAGCAAAGTATTAAATTGGGTGGAAAAACAAACTCTGCATCAAGTTGTGGCCTCAAGAAGAAGGATCTCGGCCATGCGCATTGGCTCATGCCTGTAATCCTAGCACTCTGGGAGGCAGAGGTGGGAAGATTGCTTGAGGGCCAGGAGTTCAAGACCAGCCTGAGCAAGAGCAAGACCCCCGTCTTTACCAAAAATAGAAAAAATTAGCTGAGCATAGAGGCGTGTACCTGTAGTCCCAGCTTCTTGGGAAGCTGAGGCAGGAGAATCCCTTCAGCCCAGGAGTTTGAGGTTGCTGTGAGCTACGATGACACTACTGCACTCCACTCTGGGGCAACAGAGTGAGACTCTGTCAATCAATCAATCAATCAATAAAATAAAAATTAAAAAGAAAACAAGAAGAAGGATTTTGAAAACATGCCCTCCCCCAATTTAGCCAGGCAAGAAGAGAACATGACTGGATCCAATCAGAACTAGAACCTTCCATTTTTATATGCAACCTAAGTAAAAGTTAAAAGTTTGCTAAATTTTGTCTGACAGAGTAGTGATGAATTTGACATGAGAACAACTGTAAAGCCCTTAAAGCATCAGACTGTAACCTGACCATGGCACTCAGAGAGCTGGAACTTCACTTTCTCTGACCCAGGTAAGCACAATGGGTGGAATGGACTTACGGGAAAGACCGTCTGTTTGGTTCTCCTCCAGGTAAATATTTCCACATGACCACACCTGCCACTGAAGCAGACGCGTAGAGCCAGGCACATGATCTTCCCGGAAGAACAGAAAGTTCATCTGTTTCTAAATCAATATTTTTACAGTCTTTTGTTACAGTACCTTTAGGCTTTTTACACAGAAAGACTTCCTGACATGTGGGTGAATTTGACGTCTATAAAGGACAAAGTATGTCAGTCACTCCCATCCTCTGCTTCCAAATTCACAACAGTACCTGAGATAGAAAGTTAAATAATTTTCTGGAGGCCAAGCAGCCGATATCTACCAATAGGGACTGACTTTGGGCCATTCTGCTTCCTTTCGTCTCTGGCAGCACATTCTGGGGATGTTCACAGTCATGCACAACTACACTGCGTAGACACTGGTTTGAGGAAATGCGCAAGCATGGGACTTAGTTTTTCCTCCTATGAATTTGGTATTCATTTAATATTTAGGATCCCATATATACTCTCCCATGTAGTGTTTGATAATACTATGTCTTTATTTTTTGGTATTCAGCACCAATAATGAATACAGTACCAAACAATAACTGAACACTGTAATTCCCTGATGAAATTCTAATTTAGTCAGCTAGGACACAAACTCTCCCCAAGGTTGAAATATTGAAGCTATAGTCACTCCTTTCCCTAGGTATTTTAGCATCACAGGTGCGCTGCTCTCCTGACTTGCTCTGGCCCTGGAGGAAACGCAGGCCCACCACAACAAATCTGCCGCCATCTGCCCCTCGTTCCAAATCTGAGACCACAGGCTCAGACTGAGGAGAACTTCCTTGGTTGGGCTCTCGAAGTCAATGCGTCCGTGCTTCCTCAGCTGTCTCGAAGGACTTGGCCCTCCCACCACAAGGGTGTGGTCCGAGGAATTTCCACCACAGAAGCCTCGGGAGGTGGCTGTTGGTTGAAACAGGGTCTTGAACGCCCTTCAGACTTCCCGAATTAAAGTCTCTAGTGCTGGGTTTGGGAATCTAGTGCCACTCACTCACTCCCGAGAGTGTATGTCAGAGGAAAGTAAAACGGTTACATTCAAATTGGTTCCCTAGTCCCCGGTTGTAAACTATGAGGCCTTTTAAAATAAGTGTAAGGGAGCCATTAATTGTAAGCAAAATCTGGTCCAGGTGCCATGAGAAAATAACCCAAGGTTCTCTCCTGGGAGGAGAGTTAGTGGATTCTTAGTACAGGCTTCATGGCACTGATTTCCAGAGTTCAAAGGTAATTTCCAGTAACTTCCAGTTTCTAACCATGTTTCTATATATCGAGACTGCCCTAGATCTGCTCTCTAGAAAAGTAGGGTATATCTACATACACCCCCTAAAGCATTATACACATTCCATGTATCTTGACCGTACGTTGTCTTTTCTTCCCCAGGAACCTTGAAAGGAAAGAGCCACACAACAGACATGCAGTGAATTTTGTGAGAACCAAGCGGAAAAGGAAAGGAGCAGCAGCAGGCAGCATTACATTCTGCCCACGTTTGGAATTCCTTTAGCCATCCCACATTTCTTTTTAACCCTGAGGATGTGGGCTACAGCTGTCTTCATAGTTGCACGATATGCTGGGTATACCTATTCCAGTTTTATTATAGCAGGACTAGATCTAAACCACCACTGCTACAGAGCAGTGAAAATGTCCCTTGAGAGATGCCAGAGCACATTTCAAACCAGGAATCACCTTGATAGAAACTAATCAGTGCATGTCTAAAGCAGATCATGAACTGAGAGCATCTCTAGAAAAAAGCAAATGTTTACGTTCTCAAACCAGAAGCAGAGATGGCTGAAACCACCCCATTGTTGAACAATGTCAGAATAGGGAAGCATCCAGATGCCCCAAATCGGGCTCTCATGCACTAGACGATGAATTAGGTCAATTTATTCTACTTTGTATTCCTTGCTGTTCTACAAAACCAGTGATGAAATTTAAATTGACTGATAAATTCCCTAATAGAATTTAAATGTTAAGTGTTCCAAGACATGTTTTCTTCTGAATCAGATATAAGAATGTGCTGAAATAGGAAATCAGCTTCACAACAGGAAATGGACTTCAAAGAAATGTGACTCACGAACTTTTTTGAACGTACTCCATTTGGGGGGAAGAAAAGGTTTGACAACAAAGAACTAGAGAGGAACAAATCAATCAAGATGGTAACTATGCAGCAATTACACAAGAACGATGGCCAAAAGAAAACTACGACAATAACTTTACAAATACATTATTTAATGTAAAAATATCAACACTTCATGATCATGGCCAACTTAAGTTATATCTGATAAGTAGGGTGGTGACATAATTTATCACTCATACCATAACACTTCTGAGACTATAAGGTAGTGCTATTAATAATTTTGCCAGGATAGAAGGCATAACCTGGAAGCGGCCCAGGAGGCCGAGGACATACGGTCACCCAAGTGATAATTCACAAACAATATATCCTTCAAGAAAAGTGTAGAAATTCCAAGCACCTAGATATGCACTTGCTCAACAAGGACCCTGCAACATTATTGACAGTAAAATACCAAAAGCAAGGCCTCAGTATCCTCCAGCAATATGCTAATTCTAGTCCACAAACACTCCTGACAGTTGGGGCCTTCCTGCACCTCAGAGATTTAGATTCACCTGACTTCAGTCCATGAAGGTTCACCTCACCTCTCACGTCATTCAGTTCCAAATACTTCTTAATTTCTTTTATGAAGTTATTTTTAATTCCAAGATTTCTTTACTAATATTCTTTGGTTTCCAACATACATTTAAACTATTCTTCTGTTATTTATTTTTTACTTATTCTTTATTGACAAATAAAAATTTTATATATTTATCATGTACAACCTGATGTTTTGAAATATGTGTACATTGTGGAATGTCTCAATCTGTCGAATGAACATGTGCATTAACTCACACTTATTTCTTTGTGGTGGGAACACTTCAAATCTACTCTCAGTGATTTTCCAGTATACAATATATTGCTATTTACTATAGTCATTATGATGTATAATAGATCCCTTGAACTTATTCCTCTTATATAATTGACATTTTGTGTCCCTTTACCAACATTTCCCCAATTGCTCCACCCCCAGCCTCTGGTCACTACCATAGCTTAACATAATGCCCTTCAAATTTACCCCTGTTTTCACAATTGACAGGATTTCCTTCTTTTTCAAGGCTGAATAGTATTCCATTGTGTATATACACCCCACTTTCTTTTTTTTTTTTTTTTCCTTTTAAGACAGAGTCTCACTCTGCTGCCCGGGCTAGAGTGAGTGCCGTGGCATCAGCCTAGCTCACAGCAACCTCCAACTCCTGGGCTCAAGCAATCCTTCTGCCTCAGCCTCCCAAGTAGCTGGGACTACAGCCATGTGCCACCATGCCCAGCTAATTTTTTCTATATACATTTTAGTTGGCCAATTAATTTCGTTTTGTTTATAATAGAGATGGGGTCTCGCTCTTGTTCAGCCTGGGGTTTCAAACTCCTGACCTTCAGCGATCCTCCCGCCTCGGCCTCCCAGAGTGCTAGGATTACAGGCGTGAGCCACCGCGCCAGCCCAAGGATACTTCATATTCTTTGATGTACCCAGTAGTGGGATCACTGGATCATCTGGTAGTTGTATTTAATTTTTTGAAGAACCTGCACACCATTTTTTACATGGCTGTCTTCTGTTATTGATTTCTAATTTTATTGACAAGTATAGTCAGAAAATACGGTCTTGATGATGTGATAGTGCTTTTGGAATTTAAATATAATCATCTCAATAGATGTAGAAAAAGCATTCAACAATATACAGTACCCTTTCATGACAAAAACCATCAATAACGCCTGTAATTCTAGCCCACTGGGAGGCTGAGACAGGAGGATCGCTCAAGGTCAGGAGTTCGAAACCAGCCTGAGCAAGAGCGAGACCTCGTCTCTACTATAAATAGAAATAAATAAATTGGCCAACTAAAAAATATATAGAAAAAATTAGCCGGGCATGGTGACACATGCCTGTAGTCCCAGCTATTCGGGAGGCTGAGGCAGTAGGATCACTTGAGCCCAGGAGTTTGAGGTTGCTGTGAGCTGGGCTGATGCCACAGCACTCACTCTAGCCCAGGGAAGCAGAGTCTCAAAAAAAAAAAAAAACATCAATAAATTAGGCATAGAAGGAACATATCTCAAAATTATAAAAGCCATATATGACAACCCACAGCCAACATCATACTGAATGGGAAAAAGTTGAAAGCATTCTCTTTAAGAAATGGAAAAAGATAAGGGTGCCCGCTGTCACCACTTCTATTTAACAAATGGAAAAATATATCATGCTCACAGATCAGTAGAATCAACATTGTTAAAATGCCCATACTGCCCAAAGTGATTTAGAAATTCAACACAATCCCCATCAAAATACCAATGTCATATTTCACAAATCCAGAAAAAATAATTCTCCACTTCATTTGGAACCAAAAAAGAGCTCAAATAATCAAAGCAACCTTACGCAAAAAGAACAACTCTGGAAGCATCACATTACCAGGCTTCAAATATACTACAAGACTATAGTAACCAAAACAGCATGATATTGTCACAAAAATAGAGACATAGACCAATGAAACAGAATATAGAAGCCAGATGCAAAACCATCTACCTACAACCAACCGATCTTCTACAAAGCAGACAACAAGGTACACTGGGAAAAGAAGCCCTATTCAATAAATGGTGCTGGAGAAATTGGATAGCCACATGCAGAAGAATGAAACAGGATTCTTATCTCTCACCATTTACAAAAATTAATTCAAGATCAATAAAAGACTTACAGGTAAGGCACAAAACCATAAAAATTCTAGAAGAAAATGTGGGAAAAACTCTTCTAGACATTGGCCTACGCAAAGAATTTATGACTAAGACCCCAAAGGCAATCACAGCAACAACGAAAATAATGGGACTTGATAAATTAAAAAGCTTCTGCACAGCCAAGGAAATAATCCACAGAGCAAATAGACAACCTACAGAATGAAAGAAAATATTCATAAACTATACATATGATAAAGGATACAGGATAATATATACAGAATCTACAAAGAGCTCAAACAAATCAACAAGAAAAAAAACCAACCAACTACATTAAAAAGTGGGCAAAAGACATGAACAGAAGTTTTTCAAAAGAAGAAAAATGGCCAAGAATCATATAAAAAAATGCTCAACATCACTAATCATCAGAGAAATGAAAATTGAAACCACAATGAGATATCACCTTACTTCTGTCAGAATGGCTAGCAATAAAAACAAAAATAGACACTGGTGTAGATGCAAAGAGAAGGGAACACTTGTACACTGTTGGTGGGACTGCAAATTAGACAACCTCTATGGAAAACAGTATGGAGATTTCTCAAAGAAATAAATATAGACTTATCATTCAGCCCAGAAATCCCACTACTGGGTATCTACCCAAAGGAAAAGAAGTAATTTTATCAAAAAGACACCTGCACCAGAATGTTTACCATAGCATAATTCACAAAGATGCAAAGATATGGCATCAGCCTAAGTGCTCATCAATTCATGAATGGATTAACAAAATGTGGTATATATACCATGGAGTACTACTCAGCCATAAAAAGAAATGAATTAATGTCTTTTGCAGCAATTTAGAGGGAACTGGAAACCATTATCCTAAGTGAAGTATCTCAGGATTGAAAAAACAAACACCACATGTAGTCTCTAATAATTTGGAACTAATTGATGGGCACACATGGGCACAGAGAGAAGAAAAAGTAATTGGAAATCAAGAAGGGGATTGGGGAGGCGTACAAACCTAATATGTACAATGAACACTGCCTAGGCTCATGAGTACACGAATAGCCTGACTTAAGCATTATAAAAGGTATCCATGTAACAAAAACATTTGTTCCCCCTTAAATTTTTTTTTTGAGACAGAGTCTCACTCTGTTGCCCGGGCTAGATTGCGGTGGCGTCAGCCTAGCTCACAGCAACCTCAAACTCCTGGGCTCAAGCGATCCTTCTGCCTCAGCCTCCCAGAGTGCTAGGATTACAGGCATGAGCCACCGTGCCCAGCCTCCCCCTTAATTTTTGAAATTTAAAACAGACCTCTTGGCCGGGAGCAGTGGCTCGCTCGGGAGGCTGAGGCAGAAGGATTGCTTGAGCCCAGGAGTTTGAGGTTGCTGTGAGCTAGACTGATGCCAAGGCACTCTACAGCCCGGGCAACAGAGTGAGACTCTGTCTCAAAAAAAAAAAAAGATCTTTTGCAATTTTATTAAAACAAATATTTTAAGAAAAACCTTGTTTCAACCTAAAATTTTTCCTTTTAATTATAGCCAACTTAATCACATTCAAACTTCCTTTATAAATTTTTATAACTTACATAGACCATCTATAACATGCTTGGACTTTGTTTTGCCTTATATTTTTCTTAAATAACCAATCGTTTTGCTTTAGGACCAAAAGTTTACCATATAAGATCTTTTTTCATATAAAGCTATATTTTTCCTATTTGACCATACTTATGAAAATATATCTTCATAAACCTTTGACCATAAGTTTCTGTTTTTGTGCTATCATTTGTTTAGTTCTATTTATTTGAACTTACTGGCACTTATTTTTGCTTAGGCATGTTTACATCTTACCTGAATAAGAACCTTAATGTTAAACATATGGGTATTTTTGCCAATAATTCAGGAGATTTAGCTGTTTTTACCAGACAATTTTGTTATGGCTGGGTTAGTTTTATAACCTTTGTGTCAAACCCTGACGCCTTCAAATACAAAAATGACCAGTAACTCAGACAAAAATGTATACTGACAGTTTTGAAGATATTTTTATTGCTATCTTACCAATAATTTTTAAAAACCAGCTCATTTACCAAAAATTACTAAATTTACGTGAACTTGAAAAGCATTTGGACTTACTTATGAGAGCTCCTTTTATTTTTAAGCCGATTTTAATACTATGTAGATATACAATACATATATACACACACACAAAGTCTCAATACCTTTCTTTTATCTCGGGACTGGAGCTATGAAATCCTCTGACGTTCCACATACGTCTGTATACAGTGTGTTTCCATTCCTCTCCTTCCCTTTCCAACAGCAGGCATCCCTACATCTCAACCAGATTGCCTTCATAGATGGAGATGTCTTTGAATCTCCTTGGGCAGGGGTGGGGAACCTGCAGCCTCGGGGACATGTGGCCTTCTGGATCCTTGACTGCTGCCTTTGGACTGAATCCAAATTTTACAGAACAAATCCCAAATGTCTTCTAATCTCCCAGACCTCAGGACAGAAGTGTCTCTGAACTTTTCAGACCTTAGAACCTGCTGCAAGATAACTGGCATCAGGTGTCCTTTAACCTCCCAGACCTTGGACTGCACTTATCAACTGCAAATTTGAAGTAGGCAAAAAGAAATCGAGACAAAGAGCTTAACAGACCCCCACCTTCACATGCTGCACCCAATAGAGACACACACTCAACATAAGTGAAATTCAAGAGGTTCCAAACAAACTATAGTTTCACCTAATAAGCCCCGGGAGTGCCAATCAAAACAGGTTAGTTCCCACTCTTACAAATGGTTGGGGCTTATCCAACCCCAAACAAGTGGGAATTCCCTCAGAATTCCCCAAACTGAAAGAGGCATCCCCCAGGATGCGGTACCTTCAAACAGCACTCACCCATCTCAAGGCAAATGTCAAAATCCAGAGATTCTTTCTTCTAACACAATCAGGAAGCAATCACATGCGTGGAAGAGTCCAAAGCCGCCCACTGGCAAATATGGCCAGGCAGCTGCTGAGGGAGACTCTTGGTCTTTCCTTGCTCTGCAGCCGCTGAACCATGGGCTCCAGTTGCTCCTCACGAAAAGATCCCATTATTGAGACGACAAGGAAGAAAGAAATTTTTAATACAACAGACACCCTGTCAGGAGAACCAGAGAAGCTACCTCAACTCCATCTCTCTGACTAAGGACTACCATGGGCTTTTAAAGGAGGCGGGACGTGCCCTGGGGCAGGTGTGGTGTATGTAACTAACAGAGGCTGAGTGCGCTGTGGCAGGGGAACCGTGGCATCAGGAAGTCACCCCAGGGGCTTTCAGAATCTCAGCTTTTTTGTCTTGCAGAAAATCCACCATTTCTGGGAGACAATTCAAAAGGTGAAGTAGTTGACCTTTGAGAAAGAGGATTATAAAAAAAAATAGGAGTCACTGAGATTTGTTCATAGAGCCAGTTACACTGATAGAGGAACCACACCAATGAAGACAATATTGCCAAACGCAATGACTTTGTAAGCTGCAAGGCAAATTTTTCAAGTGTTGAGAGCATGTATTCTGGAACCCAATTTCTGGATTCCAATTTTTTTTCTGTGACTTACTTATGGTGAGGTTTGGTGAAGTTTCCTATCTGTTTAAGCGTTTGTTACAGCACCTGCAGTGGGGATAATGACTCAGGATTCTGCAAGCTTGTTGGTAGGATCCAATGAGCACTGTACCGCGGTAACAGAGCCACCACGTGCTCAGGGCTGCTGCGGCTGGCGACACAGCAAGAGCGCCTGCACTTCACCTGCAGGGACGTAGTCCCTTGTATGGGCACTTCTTACCTGGCGAAGGATCACTCGTGTTGGAGATGAACTCCTCATAATTGAGTGGAATTCACAACAAACCCGCAGTTCCTTCTTATGAGTGACAAACTATATGAACTTGGTCTTCCTCCTACAAACAGTAACATGAACCTGTTACAAAGACTTTTTATACCACGTCAAGACACATAAAAATCTGGTCAAAAAAAAAAAAAATTCAGACACATGTTAGTACTGACATTTTAAAGCTCTGAGAAGCTAAATAACTTTCCCAAGGGACTAAATCGCAGGGGAAAGTGCTTGAATCCAGGTGGTCTGATTCAAAATCCCAGCCTCTCCCTACCACACTATGGGCCTCACGAGTATGACCTAAATAGAGTGTAATGTGTTGAAGAGCCTTATAGCCAGTAGGAAAAAAGCCTAATTCCAAAAAAACTTCAAAATTAAAATGATTGTAGATTACATGTTAGATCACATCTCATTAACCATCAAACATCACAAACAAGCTATTACATGGACATGATTAGTACAATTCTTTGAATAAATAACTCAATTTACTTTTTTGTTAAATATATCAATAGCTCAGGAATTTGCATTTTTGCCTCAGGTTATGCAAACCCTTCTCTAGAAACTTTGAAGTAAGATTGATTTTTATCTTGTTTGCAATGACTTGCTTTTGCATAAGGGCAAAGCACTGGGCTCAATAGCCTTTCAAAATCTGTTTTTGCTCTATGATCCTATGACTTTAATGAGACCTGAAGGGTAAATTCAGTTCTAAGACAAGTGTTTGTGATTACAGCATTTGTAATAATTTGCATCAGTATGAATAAGTCCAATCTATGTGTGAGACTGCTATTAAGGGGGAATGAATTCATTACAAAGTTATCTTTGATAGAAATTATCCACACAGTATTTTGAAATGACTATTTTTGGATTTTAGGAAAATAGAAATCAATTATTGTATTGCTGCTATTGAATTTCTCATATGCCTGTGGTCCTAACATAGGATTCAAACTTCTAGATTCTGTCAAACACCCGAGGCATTTTGTTTTGAGCTTAAATTTTTTTTTCATTTTACTAGATACCAATACAAGTCCTCATTTGTTCCTTTAGTTTCCACTTCTATGTAACTCATTTACATAACTTCCCTTATCTCCATTTCAACCCTCCAGAATTCTCCAGCAACCAGACTCCTGCAGAACCTGACAGTCAAAGAAAAAGAATGAAAATGTTGGTGATAAAGGAACTTGTAAGTAGTCAAAAGTCAACCAAACAACTAAATAGAGAAGGAGCCAAAAAACTAACTAGAAACACTTTGTTCACATTTAGTTTTGAATTAAAAAAAAAAAAAAAAAAAGACTAACTAGAAACACAACTTTCCGAGGTTTGCCAGAAAAGAAAGAGCATTCTGGTTTCTGATGCCCAAGCCTGGCTCTTTGTGTAAAGGTTATAGAGCAAAGGGGAAACAGAAGACTGTAAGAGAAAAAAGGGGGTAGATTAGAAACAGCTGCCATAGGAGAGCAGCAAAACAGCGATGCCGTGGAGCCCAGCAGTGTCATGCAGACAGCAGAGCCACTCTGCTCAGCGGTCACTCACATTTCTTTCACCTCTACAAGCACCAACACCAGGTGGCTCCCTATGGGGGTGTGCCTTAGACTCGGCACAGGGCCTGGAGGCCAAGCAGTGCCACTGTCACCTTTGGGAGTGAAGGGGATATGCCACCCCAAAATATGCCACTTCAGCAAAACATTGTTTTGAGCTGAAGGCAATTGAGAAATAGCAGGCTGGCTGGGTGCAGCGGCTCGTGTCTATAATCCCAGCACTTTGGGAGGCAGAGGCAGGGGGATCACTTGAGGCCAAGAGTTCAAGACTAGCCTAGCCTGGGTAACACAGTGAGACCCTGTCTCTACAAAAAATATTTTTTTTAATTAGCTGAGCATGGTGGCACACTCCTGTAGTCCCAGCTACTCAGGAAGCTAAGGCAGAAGGATTGCTTGAGCCAAGAAGTTAGAAACTGGAGCGAGCTATGATGACACCACTGCACTCTAGCCTGGGTGACAGAGCAAGACCCTGACTCTAAAAAAGAAAAAAAAATGGCAGACTGCTGAAAAAGCTTTCTACCCTCCCACTGTCTGCCTAAAGGGAGGACATAAATTTCCTTCTGTGGAGGTGCTTTTCTCTCCTCTCTCATACCAGGAAAGAGACAATTGCTATCACTGACTTGAATCTGCATACACAAACTTTACTGAAATAGCCCTTATTTTCTGTCAGTTTCCCCATATGGTTACCGTCCCACAATTTCCTACCCCTAGGATCTCTGAACTATTTTCCTTTGCCTTGTCACTTCTTTATAAATTTATAATCACTTGTTAAAATGGTATATATAAGTCTCTGGGTCTGGCTGTCTCTTTGGAGTTTTCATTTCTTTTCTGTAGGCCCCCATATGCATATTAAATAAATCTTTTTCTCCTTTTAATCTGGCTTTTGTCAGTTTAATTTGCAAGGCCCCAGACACTAAACCTAAGAGGGTAGTAGGAAGAAGTTTTTCCCTCCCCTATAAGAGAAAGGCACAGAGACCCAAGGAAAGTCCATTCAGAACTAATCACATGCTCTGTCTTTTATAATAACTAATATTTATTGAGCACTTACTATGTGCCAGGTCCAGCTTTAATTACTTTACATCTTTTACCTACTTAATTCTACCTATGGGGTAGGTGCAATTATTAGCACCTTGTGTTAGATCAGGTCCTCCAAGAAGCAGATGTCCCAATAGGATTAAAGGTGTCCGGATTTTATTTTTTGCCAGATAAAACATAAGTATACTGGAAGTATAATAAAAAGTTACTTGCTAGTTATCTGAAATTCAAGTTTAACTGGACATCCTGTTGCTTGTCTGTTGCTAAATCTGACAACCCTATATCAGAGGAAATGCCTGTGTGAGGGAAAACAGGGAGGAACCCAGACAAGCCCTCAGACCATGATGCAAGTCTGACCCCGCTGGGGAGATGTGGAGAACAGGGCAGCGGAGACTTGATGAAGATTTGGTTAGGCAAGCCATCAAGGAGTCCACAAGCCAAAGTGGCAAACAAAGGAGCTCTGTGTGGCCCAGGATTGTGTGTGCCTTGGTATCCCTGATGCCCTTGGTTGTCTAGAAGCAGCCGTGGGGGCCTGTTTATATGGTGATAGATTTAGAGCACAGCAGCTGGGGCCCTGGACCAATTACATGCCTTGTGTTGAATGTTTGCAAAGCACATCCTAATGACCACTGCACAACCCTATTTTATAGGTAGTGAAACTGAGTCACAAAGAAGTTAAGTAACTTTAAAAAGTCAGGGCTAGTTAGCAGTGGAGCCAGGATTTGATGTTCTGATTCCAGAAACCTTGCTTCTGACCACTATGCTGGGCTGTCTCGTGTCTAAGCCCAAATCTTCTGCACCTTCAGAAACCGTCTGAAGTTCATGGCCATGTTCCTAACAGAATGATTACATGTGCTACGCTTGGTATGCAGTGTATAAGAAAAGGAAGTCTATAAAGCTCATAATGTGGAATAACTGAGATTATTACAATTTCTGTTTAATAGCACATCAGTCAACTCTACTATTTCATTAGGCCCCTCAGATCTTAGAATACCTGAAATGCGTTTCCATCATCTGGAACCAAGTGAGGCCCAAGATCAAAATGAGAAACCAGGTAAAGAATCTTGATTGAGACTTTTCTTATTAGCTTAGGAAACATGTCCCAACAACACAAGTTTACTTCCTAAAAATAAACATTCCCAGAAAAAGTTTCCTTTCGAGAGAAGGGTCTGGAGAATGGAAAGCCCTGGGAGCACAGGCTCTGTACAGGGCTGCGCGGGCTCTTCTAACGGGCCTCGGGGGCTGAAGCACGTCCTGCCACCTGCCTCTGGCTCCAGCTCTTAAGCTCAGCGCAGGCTCTTTTCTCCAGTAGTGCAGGGATCCTCCTCTAGTCTCAGGTTGAAACTTGTACGGTCAGCACCCATTTTCCTGGAGCCAAAGATATCAGAAACCAAAATCATTTTTCATTTGAACCTTGCCACAGCTTTAGGAGTCTAAACTTCCAATTTCTTAATAATCTCCTGAGAGTAAATTTATTAAATTGTTTAAGATGTCTAAGGCTAGTAAAAACTCTATGGATTTTTTTATTTTTCTTTTTTTGAGACCGAGTCTCACTGTGTTGCCCAGGCTAGAGTACCGTGGCATCAGCCTAGCTCACAACAACCTCAAACTCCTTGACTCAGGCGATCCTCCTGCCTCAGCCTCCCGAGTAGCTGGGACTACAGGCATGCGCCACCATGCCCGGCTAATTTTTTCTATATATTTTTAGTTGGCCAATTAATTTTTTTCCATTTTTTTTTTTTTTAGTAGAGATGGGGTCTCGCTCTTGCTCAGGCTGGTTTTGAACTTGAGCGATCCTCCCACCTCGGCCTCCCAGAGTACTAGGATTACAGGCGTGAACCACCACGCCTGGCCCATGGATTTTTTTTTTTAAAGACAACTTTACTCTTACGCTGTTGGGTATTGTTTCTAAATCAATTGCATTGCCATTAAATGGAATGTCTCGTGCTTTGAGAAGCCATTCGGTGGAGAAAATCTAAGCTCTGACTTCTATCCATTCCTTCAAATGCTGCACCCAAGATCACCCATTTTGGGTTCTTCTTGCATCTTCCCCAGGTCCTGAATCACAGATAACACCTTTTTCATCCTCTTTCTGGGCCTTGGATTTGCTTAAGTAAAATATATTTCATGTATCCTCCTCCCTCCACATGTGACAGACAAACATGTTTATTTAAAGAAAATTTACTAAAGGCAACAACCTATTTCTATTAATTTGATTCTTTTTCTTATAATAATTCAGGAAAACAACTCCCAGGTAAAATAGTCCCAAATTTTCTAAATCTCAGACTGGCCTGATTTTGCAGCAGATAAAATGGCCACCATGGCCGTCACCACACACACACACACACACACAATCATGGAATATTCTGGGCTCAGCAAAGTACATCAAGCGGGAAATTCCAGCTGGGTGGGATCGAGGGTGGTTTTTCTCTCAGATTGGGTGTGTGAGAATGTGGAGGTGTCTTGTCTCAGCTTCAACCAAGCAAAGCGTTCCAGTACACAAACCTGAAAAGAATTTCTCTTCACTGTGACCTCTGTAAGCCCTGGGAAATCGCCCACCATGCATAAAATGGTCCCTGGCTCGTTTTGTCTGTTTGCTTTGTCTTGGGTAAGCCCGTCACCAGGTACCACCCAAAATACGCCAAACCCTTTTTGCTGTACTTGTCTCTCAAAACATTTTCTTTTTCACTTAAGCCTGTGAAGTTTGACTTGTCAGGACTGGATACTGTAATCCTCAATGTCGAATGTAACTCATGCCCCAGCATTGGGACAGCTATCCTTCCTGTGGTCATTCTGAGATTATCAACTGAAAACAGTGATGGTGAACTGAAGAGAACAAAGGAGAAATGTCCCCAGAACCCCCAATCCACCAGCTGCAGGGCAGAGAGGCACATTAACATCAGTCCCTAGAGAACCAGAGTATCACTCTGACTAAATACTGAGTTTCCTTATGTCAAATTAAGAGTTGGTAGAGAACATGATCTTTAAGGTGTTCCAACTTAATTAATGGCCTTAACATTGTGTACAAATTAGATTTTTATCTCTGCCAGGGCTTCAGACAGAACAACAGACAAGTTAGTAACAAAAAAGAATCTTTTCCTGTCAGAAAAATGCCCCATTTATGGGTTTTGACTCAGTCTCAGGGGAACTGCACTCAAAGATGCATACACAGGGAAGTGGCAGTTTTTCTGTTTCCTAATTTACACTATGTTGGTAGAAATAAAAAGTCTAGCTCTCTCTCTCACCGGCAGTGAGAAACCAGTCAGCAATAAACAGGCAGAGTTACCTGGATGAGGACACTCGAGCTATCAAAAAGACTAGACATGTCTTGGTAATTAAGAAAAACAAGTTACAAATGACCCTGTACATAGAATTATTCCATTTTTAAGATTGCATATATAATTAATGTCCCCATAAGACAGAATTCCAACTCTCTTCCAAGTCCTCGCCCATGTCCCCTCGCTCACCCCAGGCCAGCCACCTCCTCAGGGAAAGATTATCAAATAGACCAACCTCCTTCCTGCTGGAGAGGAGGAGAGACTTTTCCTCTACTGCCTTGAGTTCTCAGTCTGCAGCCTATGAACTGAACTGACAAAAGATAGATTAACAGGAGGAAAAGCATGCAACTTTTATTTGATGTGAATAGTTTTATGCGGTACAGGATGGGGGAGGCTTCATAGAAAAAAGTGAAAACCCAAAGGACTGTTAGCCCCTGGGACTTTGAAGGAACTCAGGAAATTTCACCCCAAAATATGACTCCTTGGTATAAAGAATATTTTGAATTAAAGGCCATTCGAGATCAAAAAACACTGGCAGGCTCTTTCCCTCTATCTGCATAAACCAGACTGACCTGATCATAAGATCAAGGGGAGCAATGGACTGCCCTTCCTCGCCTATTACAGCAATATAGCGCAGGAAAGAAGACCAAGACTGCAAGCAGATCTGGCCCAAGTCCCAAGTTATTTTAAACGCAGTACCTGTCTCTCAGGTTAATTTAATTTGCAAAGAGAATGATTTACAAGTCACTCTGTCTCCCCCATCCACTTGTCCTCCCTAGCACCATTTGTCACCCCTAAACAGAATTACCTGTACTCCGCATTTCCCCTTCCCTCCAAAAGGGCAGGTATAAAAATACCTGAACTTCACTGGGATATAAGGTAATCCCTACACGTGTGGTATTGGTAAATAAACCTTTCTCTTATTCATCTGTCTTAATCGTAAGTTGATCTTTCAACAAACTTTCATGGGACAAGGCAAGTTTCCCCCACCCCTATAACTTATATACCATTTTAACAAAGGGCAATAAATTGTAGAGATGTGACAAGACAAAGGAAAAAGGGATTTGGTCTAGGGATGGCAAATTACAGGAATGTGACTAGGAAATATATAGGGAAACTAGAGGAAAATTAAGGTTATTTTAGTAAGATTTGCTTGTGTAGATTTATGTCAGCATTAACTCCCCATCTCCAGTGATAAAAATGTTCTACTCTTCCTGGTACAAGAAGGGTACTTTTCTCTATAGAAATTGGATGCCCTGCTTTTAGTTAGAAAGGGGGAGGGCAAAGAGCCCTTCCTGCATCTGCTGTTCTCAACTGCCTTCAGCTCTAAATAATCAATATGCCATACTGCCATAGTTCTGGGTGGCATATTCTGGTCCCTTTCACTGCCCTGCCTGGACACTCAGCTCCCTCCATTCTCACCTCAGCTGAACTGTGACCTCCTCAACAAGGTCTTTTCTGACCTCCCTGTCTAAATTAGGATATTCTCCACTCCTCTCTCACCCCGTAATTCTATATATCACAACTCTCTCTTTTTTTAATGGCACTTTGTTTCAAATATCTCAATTGTGGTCAACATATTTGCTGACTCCTTTGTTTATTGACTTTGCCCTCTTCTAGGCTGACAGCAAAAACTACACCTGCTTGTCCTCCAAAGTATCCCAGCACTTAGCACAGCACCTGGCACAGAATGTGTACTTCATAAGTAACAGGGAAAAAGAGAAATGTTTCACATTTGTAAGAGGATAAATATGAAATAAATTAATGACAACAACAAAAAAACCCTTATCTAACACTGTCATAAGATTTTGACAACCTCTAACTGGCACGATTTTCTATGGTCACCCCAGCTAGATCTATATTTTTAATTCTATCCCTCCCTGGTCTTCATAAATGCAAATGTTAAACCAACACACCTGTTATGATTAGGTTTAGCTTCAAGTAATAAAACACCACATTTATTAAGACAATAGCATAAACTTAACAGAGGTAATGGCCTGAAAAAAGCGGCAAAAATATTTTCTGTCTCTTTAAAACATCCTCCACTCCTTTTGAGAACTAAAGCCTGCACCCCTGTCTCAGGCCAGTGGTTGAGAGGGGCAGGGTAAGCCTTTTGTTATTTGTACAACAGGAGATGGCCCAGCTCAACGTGGTAAGGGGAGGTCCCCTGGCAGCGGTGGAGGTCAGGAGATTGTCTTCGGTGGGATGGAACGATCAGAATCATCAACTATAGTTGAACCGCAATTGCCTGAAGCTGAAAACCCATCCTTTAAAAGCTCTGTATTTCTGCATATCATTAGGACCATGGCATTTCAGACAGAAGTCTCCATCCTCCTCCTTTGCCAGCAAAGTAATAAAACTTCTCTTTCCTTTCCCTCAAATCGCTTGTTCTCATTCTTCTAATGCAGCCTTGAGATCAAGTGCCGAGCTTTTGGTAACATAAGTAAGACAGAACGTTTCCCCTCTGTCTCAGAGGCGCCTAGGGTAGACAGTCCAGAGCAGGTCCCTCGCTGCCCAGAAGTCCTCAGCTGCCCAGCCTATTTTCCACACGGCCACACCTGCAGCAGGAGATGGGAAGAGGCTCACTTCATCCCAGGCAGCCATGTGCCCACTGTAGGACTGAGGGGATGGATGTGGGGGTAGGAAATAGCCATCTCTACCACAACCAAATTCGGAACATATGGGAAGCAGCTAGTATCTCCACAAAGCATCTGTTTATCTGCGTATTCAACAGATGTTAACTGATTCCATGCTGTGCACCAGGCATCTCACTAGATGCAGGAGACAAAGAGCTTAAACAAGCTAAAAAAGGCCCTGCCCTCATAGAGCTTTCATTAAGTGAGCAAAACAGACACTAAAAAATAAGGGTGGCTGGCGTGGTGGTTCACACCTGTAATCCTAGCACTCTGGGAGGCCGAGACGGGAGGATCACTTGAAGTTAGGAGTTCAAGACCAGCCTCAGCAAGGAGAATTGCTTGAGCCCAAGAGTTTGAGGTTGCTGTAAGCTAGGCTGACTCCACACCACTGTAGCCCAGGCAACAGAGCAAGAATCTGTCTCAAAAAAAAGGGGGGAGGACGGGGTGCATCAAAATGTGTAGGGGGCAAAAAGAGGGAGAAGTTAATATGACTCTGGGGTGGGGCTGGTCATACAAAGCCTTCTGTAACCCTGCTTCCTGTTTCTTGCTTCCAAGAAAAAACAAAAGAAAAGAAATACAGGTAATAACAAGCCAGAATGAAACTGGCTTGTAACTGCAATAATAGCCCTGAAGCAAATTTTCTGTAATGATTATTTAACTCTAAGCCACAGTGCGCTTGCACTGTGCTGCTAAAGCAGTAAGCAAAGGTTAGCCAGGGGTGCTTTCCTAGAGGGAATAGCTTAGCCAGTCAAAAAGCTCCTTTTGTTTCTGAAAGCTACTACTAAAAATCCAAGCCCTTCGAGTCATTTCAGCAATTCTGAGGGAACAATTATGCCACCGCAGACCTCAAAGAAAGCGTTTTACAGAGAAAAATCCTGTTGGAGGATGGAGGGAACGGCACACTGCCTAGGTTATTTATAAAGATGCAGGATTAAGCAGATGTGGTAACTCCAGCCATTTAGTCAGCGAGGCACCTGAATTTTAGGTTGTAAACTCTCAACGGTAGGGCACACCCCTTATGAGGATTAGAAGTTCTGGGAGGTGGCAGTGGACAGAAATCCCAGGAAGGCTAAACTAGCCGACAGCCCGCGTGGTTCTGCGCTTTCTGTGACCAAGAATAAAATGAAATCCCTCAAGGAGGAAAGGAGGCAATGTGTTCACGGGAAAGTCATAGTTAAATACTGGATAGGTCAAAAAATCCAAAAGGCGAAGGAGGCCAGGAGGCACTAAGCTTACCTGCATTCACAGGAAATACTGGAATGATTTGCAGCTTACCTGGCAGCTGAGGTGCATGGCAGGGAAAGTCAGGGGTAAGCAAACCCCTTGTCTTGGTCTGACTCCTTGCACAGGGCAAACACAAAAATAAAAACTCATCGAGTTATTGCTGCAGGTTCTATAGTCTAGAAACTGTAGAAAATTTTCCGGTGTTTTTTTCTTTAGAAGTTTTGGGATTTTTTGTTTTCATCTCAGGAGGTTAAAATCATTTGATCACTCTGTTTTGGCCATCTGGAATCTGGATATAAGAAACCAGGGAAACACTGCAATGATTATGCATAATTTTTTAAGTTGGAATAAATCATGTCTTCAAAGAAGCAAAGAAAAACTTTCGATGAATCATGTTGATTCTTCTTATAACAGCTTGTTATGTTTTTTTAAAGTAAAGCTGTTAATACTGAGGAATGTGGTATAAAACTAACATCTGCTTCTCTAAGCTTACAGTACAAAATAAGAGCAAGATGGTCCCTGAGAGGCTGTCCCCTCCTACTTTCTCCAGAGCAGACAAGGCAGTGCGTCATTTAGGCCCCAAGAACGGGCACAGGACGCAGAACATGTAGATCTTCTCTCATAGGCCCTGTTTGCGACTGTGAGCAAAGTTCACCTTCCTAACCCACAGTGGAATGTGTCTTCATATCGGCAGCACGCTCAAGGGACCCTCTAAGAAGGATCAAATATCTCCTCATTCCACTCTGGGGATTTTCACAGATGAAAGTCAAAGAATTTAAATATTCAGTGAATAATTTGAGTTCCCCAGCGCAAATGAGATAGAGAGGTTCAGGCACAATCACAGGAGGTTTTGTTATACAGCTAGCTGTTTGGCTCACTGCTGTCTAAGATCAAACTGGTTTTAGCCAATGCTCTTGGATCTGTAGGGTGGCAGAATATGTCACCACAAAACATGACACTTTGACGTAAGCATTATTTTGAGCTGTAGGCAATTAAGAAGAAACAGATACAAGAAAAGCTCTCTGCACTCCTCATCTTTGCCTAAAAGCGGGAATAAATTTACAAAAATTTCCCTCCTCCTCCCTTATCTTCCAGGAAGGATGAAAGTTAATCCCTAGAGACAACTTCTAGACCCTTAGAAACCTGGAGACGCCACCAGAGGAGTCTATCTACAACAAGCTTCACTATCCTCCAGCTGCCTTCAGTTTTCCATCTATTTGCCTGCCCCCAAGTTGCTGCCTCTCGAAACTCAGGTCCTTTTCCTTTGTCTTGCCACTCCTCTAAAACGTATTGATCCTTTGCTAAGAGGGGACGTGAGCCCACGTTGTAACGTGGTTGCGCTGCTCTTCTCTGAGTGCTCCCACGTGTAATCTCGATACACATGCTAATCAAATTTTGCTCCTTTTTCTCCTGTTTATCTATCTTATGTCCGTCCAACTGACAGGGACCAAGCCAGCGAACCTAGGAAGGGTAATCAGAAAAAGAATGTTTTCTCCCGGACAGGTCCCTCTCAAAAGCTCTGGGCTAGGACTTCCTTAAAGGGACTCTGTGGTCATAAGGGGCAGCTCTAGAGACCCCGCACAGCCCCAGCCCCCATGCCTGAGCGCCGCCCGTCCGCCTCCCCCTGCCAGCCGGCAAGTGTCTGCTCCCCAAGCCCGGGCCCGGGCCTGCCGAGTAGAGTCCTAACCCCAGACCATGCGGCCTCCTCTAGACCCTTTTTGCTGAAGAAATGATCTCTGGGCCGGGGTTGACCCCATTGGTGCAGACCTCTGAGCCTCTCTTAATTAAATGAGTGTACCAGGGACGGTCCCGGCCTAGAGCAGCCCCCCACAGGAAGCAGAGGCGCTCTAGACACTTCCATCAATAACACCGTCTGTCTGTCACCCCACACTGAAAGATGCCGCAGTGGATGCTGCGTTTGTACTTCACGGTTGTTCCGGGAAGAGAAGTAGAGTAGGTGAGATTATCCCCATTTTACAGGGGCGGATACTGGGCCTTAGGAGAGAGGTGGCTTCCCAGTGTCCCACGGCCTGAGCTGGGCATGGCATGCGCCCCGTGACAGCCCTGCTGCTGTAGATCCAGGGTCCCCAGCCGAGAGCGGGACGCGCAGCAGAGAGGGCGTGCCCAAGGAAGGAAGCCCGGCCAACGGCCCCTCTTCCCGCTCTCCCTCGTCCCTTTCGCCAGCTCCGCCTCTCGCCTCTCGTCTCTCGCAGGGAGCCGCTCTTTCCATCCCGCCTGCGGGCTCCCCGCAGGGCTTCCTGCCTTTGCCAACCCTGCCTCCCACTGCCCGGTTCATCCAAAGTCCTCCCTTCTACATCCGACTCTTTCCTAACAACTCTGAAGTTTTCCCTGACTGGCTGCTCTCGGAAGCTGATTACCTCTATGTTTTACCGAGGGAGACCGGCGGGGAGCCCTAGGGATGACCGCAGAGTCCATGCAGTCTTGACCCGCAGAGTGTCCGCTAGCAGAGGGAGCGAGGAGGAACGCACAGCGGATGTTCCAGACGGGCGGGAGTGCTCTTAGCAAACACCGTGGTGGGAGCGCCTAGTTGTCCCCCAGCAGCCATTCTGTCCTCCCTCAGCATAACAGACACCCAGTTCTTGACTGGTATGTGGCTCCCAAGAACAAAGTCTTCTCCACCTCTCTTAGGCTGTCCATGCCATGTGACTAGGTGTTGACAATGTGAAGTGACTGGAATTGACGCGTGCCACTTCTGGACCACACCCTGAAAGGGAAGGGGTGTCCCTGCCCTAACTACCTGCCGACACACGGACACAGCAGTGAACCATCCTTGACAGCCCGAACAACACAGAAGGAACTGAAGGCTGGACCCCGCAGGGTCATGCTGGACCATCTACACCAGGCTGTTAAATGAGACGCTATCTTGTTTACTCTTTATTCTTTGGGGTCCCTGTTAGGGTAGCTATTACTATAGCTATTAATAAAAGTATGTCCTAAATAATACCAGGGTCCTGCCTGGCAGTCTGTAGACTGTTTCATTCTTCTAGGTAGAAAGACCGTCCTCAGCCATTAAGGGGTGGTTGGAGGCATGCCCAGCTCATCAGTGCCTAAAGAAGAAAGCCACCAAATCCCTGGACTGAAGAGGCTTGAAATGTCACTTAGACCAGATGAAAAAAAATGTGGGAAGCTTGGAAAGATGACCTGAGCTGCGGCCCACCGGGGGCTAATGGAGGTGACTCCAACTAAAGAAATTTTCTGATTTTTTTGAACATTAATGCCCAAACAAAATAAGCACTTAGGCCAATTTTGACACGTGGGGCAGCAGTCTTTGACTTCAGACTTGGTCCAACCCATCTGTAGAGAGCTGGAGCATAAAGAAGCCGTATCACTTCTCCCATATCATTCAGCCCCAAGGAAACACAGACCGGTGCCTGGAAGGCGGGTGTCCCACCTCCAGGACCTGTGTCGCCCCCACTCTTCCAGCTGAAGCCCCGGCACAGCTACTCCCTGCGCCCAGCAGGCAGGCAGGGGGCCGTCAAGCACCATTTTGATTCCAACTCGAAATTCTGCATTTAAGGAAAGATCAGTTCTTCTTTCTCTACCTCCTTTCTTCCCGAGCAATTCACTCCCAGAGCCATTAGATAGTTGAGCAGGGCGCCCCCATGCAGAGGAGACATGCTCAGGTGTCAGAGCCTGAGCCTGGTAAGCAGGGCACTCACAGGACACGGGACCACCACAGTCGGCACCAGAGGAAGGCCTGGAAATTGCGACACAGAGGGAGTGACCAAAAAGAGAACGCTTCAAGGGTGATGGGGGCAGTTTCTTACTATCAGAGACAAGAGCCACAGATACTGAGAGGGAAAAACTGAAATGAACACTGTGATGTTAGATTGGACATGGAAGTCCTGAAGGGAGCTCATAGTTGTCATTATAAACAGATTTAGAAATAAATGTAGATGTACACTGTAAGAGACCAAGTCTGTCTCAAGACCGGTTCTCTCATAGTTACTAAATAGACTTCTGTCTTGGGATGATAAAAAAAAAAAAATGCTTGCTTGTGCTGACCGCCTATTTCGGCTTCTGTACAAACTGCTTGCTTGCTAAGAGCAATGTAACTAACCAACCACGACCGGGCTTAGGTGCGTG
>CAUYRT010050940.1:0-25619 GCA_963574885.1 Lepilemur ruficaudatus | reverse complement strand
CACTCTGTTGCCCAGGCTAGAGTGCCGTGGCGTCAGCCTAGCTCACAGCAACCTCAAACTCCTGGGCTCAAGCGATCCTCCTGCCTCAGCCTCCTGAGTAGCTGGGACTACAGGCATGCACCACTATGCCTGGCTAATTTTTTCTATATATTTTTAGTTGGCCAATTTATTTCTTTCTATTTTAGTAGAGACAGTCTCACTCTTGCTCAGGCTAGTTTCAAACTCCTGACCTTGAGCGATCCGCCCGCCTCAGCCTCCCAGAGTGCTAGGATTACAGGCATGAGCCACCACACCCGGCCTGGGAGAAATGTTTAAACAGCTGATTTTCAGCCCCCAGCAAATACCTACTGTGCTACTACCACTAATGTGCTGATCTCCAATAATTCTTAGCAATTCATTAAAAAGACCAATCCGAGACAAAACCTGGTCAGTAGCGTGCATTACTGCATCCATTGTGTCTGAAAACAACACAATTACTTGTTCTCTGCAGTACTCTCCACTTCTGACTTTTCTCCGTTCACAATTAGTCCAAATAAGAAGTTCAGCCGACCAGTTTCTTAAATGTTCCATGGTGTCACCTCCCAGGAAGAACATGAATACATCATTATAATGAGATGGAAGCATCCCCAGCGGTGACTTTTCACGCCAGCGCATCCTCTTACGGGGATAGTGAAGCAGCTTCTATTAATAAACAAGGCACCAGCCCGGAGCCCAGGAACCCAGCCCACTGCCAGCCTCCTTCCATGCTCCCACAGTGGGTATTCCACTGCAGTCACTCACCTCTACATCTGGCTCCTCCTTCATACCACAAGCCCTGGTCTGCTTAACCTCAGACTCCTTAACACAGGAAGTAACAGAAAAGGTTGGTTGAATGGTGAGCAGGGTGACAAAACTAACCCACAGAGCTCACTGCCCTAACTCCCAGCTTCAGGGCCCTCCAGCCCCTACCTCTCCTTCAAATCTACGCTCCACAATCTGCTGCTCAGTAATATCAGTTTCTTCTGAATTATAATGCTGCCTATGAACACGGCAGTTGCTAAGGTGTCTGTATTTTCTAAGAGGTTCATTTTTTTGCAGTCATTTTAGCTACGAAATCTCTCTATGCTCTGTGTTGGATGCATCCTACATACAATGCAAGTTTATATTTTTAAACCTTTTTTCTGAATTGTAGAGCTGACAGAGGATTTAGCAGTTATCCAGCCCTAAACCCCAGCTGACAAATGAAGGAGCTGAGATGTGGAAAGGAAACATCCCACGTGCTAAGTCAAAAGCCAGACATGAATAATAGGATTGGGTCACTCCGCCAACCCATAAAGCTTCGATGGCTTCCAGGCCACTGTCCTGCAATTTTAACAAACACATAAAACATTTTCTCACCAATCAAAAACGAGCACAGAAAACGTGACCAGTGCACTAACCTGGCCATTCAGGCCTGCAAAGCAAGCCCTTCAGGCAAGGCGTTAAGATTCTAAGTAATTTAATGCACCACCATCCTACTGTTAAGGAACTGGGGGTAGTTCAGGCACACATCTGGGCATTTGTTTTGTTCCAGGATCTGTGCCAGGAATGGCGGTGGGGTATCACCAAGGAGAAACCCACAGGGTCCTACCTAAAGTGGCCCACCGCCCTGGGCAAGGCGGGCAAGCATGACACCCAACCAGTAAGGTCAGGCTCCAGCCAGAACAATCTGTCTTCCCTAGGGGGGCAAAGGACAATGCCACAGAGCAGGTAATACTGGCTTACTCCTGGGTCTGAAAGAACAGTGTGATTCTCCCAGAATCTTTCAGATCAGCGATTCCCATGGAGTCACTTTCAGAAACAGACATCAGCATCCATCCACTTGGTCCTCTATATCTGCAACCATCCCTCCTCGCTCCCCTCATCACCATCCTCCCAGACAGTTGGAAGCCACAATGAACAGCTAATTCGGCAGGAATGGGCTACGTGACACAGTGGCCCAAAGGTTGTGAAACAACGCAGACACTGGATGAGGATGGTGACGGTGACAGTGCTGGCGCTGGTCATGATGGTGATCATGATAGTGATGGTGATGATGGTGAGGATGATGATGGTTATGATGGTGATGCTGCTGATGGTAATGATGGTGGTGACAATAGTGATGGTCATAGTGACTGTGATGATTTTGGTGATGGTGATGATGGTGACAGTGATGATGTGGTTCTGGAGAGCCAGCAATTGGCTGGCCCAAGACAAGCCACAAGGGAAGGAGCTATGGGCCACAGCTTGGGGGTCCCAGGCCCAGAGAACCTGGATTTCCTCACCTGTGCTGTACTTCCCCTCCCCCCACACCCACCAACACTGGTGACGCTAATTCCCAAATGCATAAGCTTTCCTCTTACGGTGCACTCTGGGAATGACCAGCTAGGCCACACTGGTTTGGGTCAGGCAATAGCACCATCATCAAGAACACATGCTCATAAAGCAGCAATCCTCTATCCCTGTCTTCAGAGAGACGAGGGAAAAGCAGAAAACAAGAATGGATTGTACAGGCCAAAGTTCCGGTGCGAAGGAAAGAAAGGCCTTAGCACCTGCCAGAGGCATGTTTCTACCTTTAATTACTGGAAAAAAGAAAAGCACAAAGAAGCCAAAGCAGCCACCGCATTTCCCGCTCCACCTGGAGGCTAAGCCCCACCGACTGTCCAGGCTGCAGCGCCGAGCATGGGATCCGCGCTGAGCGGCTGAAGGGCTTTCAGTAAGGACACCCCTGCCACGGCCACACCAGGCTGGGGCGAGGGGTGGGGGGTGGGGAGGCCACCAGTCCTGCCATCCCTGACCCTGCCTCAGCCCCTGAGGTTGGAGGGCTTTTCTGGAAATCTCACATCCCATGTTCACTATGCCAGGAGCGTCTCTCCAGCTATAGGCAGAAAATACAGAAAATTGCATGATGTTGAAAATGATTTTTTTTAAAACATAGGTGATTGATTTGGGGAGGTCCTCACTTACCTCCAAAAATTGATTACAGGGCAGCAAAGAGAAAGGGTGGGAGTGACAGA
The DNA here is from genome assembly GCA_963574885.1 of Lepilemur ruficaudatus. Taxonomy (NCBI): domain Eukaryota; kingdom Metazoa; phylum Chordata; class Mammalia; order Primates; family Lepilemuridae; genus Lepilemur; species Lepilemur ruficaudatus. The sequence goes on along the minus strand of CAUYRT010050940.1, from coordinate 22,605 downwards.
GAAAGGTAGAGGCTATCATCAATCCTGTTTTCTGGAAACATCTGTCAAATGCCCAGAAAGAAGGCAGCAAGCTGAGCATTTTGCTGCTGGAGGAAAAAGAGTGCTGTGATCCATACACGCTGCTGCAGAGAATCATGATCTGCCAGTGTGCCCGGCATCCTTCCTCGCCTGCGAGCACAAACACGTCCGAGCTTGATAAATGCTTTCTGAGCACTCAGAGGGAGAGCGGACAAAGAGGCCCAGGCCTCCTTATGTCTGAGAACCTGGATTTCCTAGCCTGCAGATCTCTTTGCACAGCCTCCCAAGTTCAGGGTCACCACGGGTGTGTCAGGAACCCTGAGAGATTCTTCACAGAAGGCATGAGGCTGGGACAACCCAAAATGGCAGGTCCCCAAACTCCACGCTGTGACCAGCACTGGCTCCCTTCCAGAAGTCTCCACACACCCGACTCCCACAGGCTCTAATGTCAAATGCCTCACTACTGCAGTCTGGCTTGAAATACACCTAATAAACTTGAACTTCAAAAGGAATGCTAAAACTTAGTGGCAGAGGTGGCACTGTATCCCAGAATGTTTAAATAGCGAAGGCAGCCACCACCACTTACCGCACACATGCAACCAGCCAAAGACTCACCTGGGTACTCACGTCTGTGTCTCCTTTGATTGTCTGAGCTGGGCCGGGAATCCCTTTGTGCCCACGAGCAAGCTCAGACTCAGAGAGCATCACCCAGCCAATAAATGACAGAGCAAAGGCTACAACTCAACTCAGCTCTGCTGACCCCAATGCCCTGATCTTTCCTCAAAGGTATTTTGCAAATGAGAGTCTAAGAGTCCTGATCATTCTGAAAGGAACAAGACATTCTTACTGTCTACCGTGAGAGCTCTCTACATCAGCGGGAGCGAGAGACCATGTGTGTCCTGGTGGTCTACATGAGACCCAGATCCCCTGGCATAGAGTGAGTATACAATTTCTGTGTCTCACTTTGGGCACCTGTCAAATGGCATCTCCTCCTCTGCTACCTTCCTGAAAGAACAAAAATGGTACAAGGAGAGAAATTCTTCTGAAATGCATGAACCATCCAAGTACACAGCAATCAACCCCTCCCTCCCCCGTCTATTCAACCAACCAGGAGACCCCTCTGCACGCACAGGTGTATTGAACCACTCTACCTGTTCAATTGTGGACCAGGTACTGGGGCAAATGGGACATGTCATGCAGCACTCCTGCTCTAGAAGGAACTTCCATGGCTTGGGAAGGGATGACAAGACTCGTACAGGAAAAACTGAACACCAGCCCAAGCAAGGCCGTAAAAGGGCATATTATTACTACCAAATTGGGGGCAGAAGAGAAAATGACCTAGTTTCATTTTTGATCCTTCAACTTTCTGCTGATGGCCTCGGGCTACGTATTTACTCTGGGCCTCTTCAGTTTTTTCATTTAAAAAATGGGTTTGATGCCATTTGCCTCACACATTCTTGCTCAAACAAGATATTGTATACAGCAGCCCTACATCCCCTGGCCCATTACACGCCCTGTGTTTGATTAATAAATTCCAACACTCTGCTAGACACTCAGGCGCTAGACAAAAGAAATGTCAGGGAAGCAACTTCAGTCGGTCCAGCCAATGTGTCTTGGGTATACTGTAGGTGCCAGCGCTGTGCTAGGCATGGGCATGAGAGGCCAGTGAGAGAGCTCACGTCTGGCAGGAGATGGCCAAGCACCCAGCTCACGTCATCAGCGCTGGGAGAAAAATCAGTTCTGATGTGAAGACCCCAGGAAGGCCACACGGAAGAGGCCCTTGAGCCAAACCTACAGCGGACAGGCAGGGAGAAAAGGAAATCTAGACAGACAGGGGGCCTGGCAGCGGCTGCTTGGGGGTGGGGACAGGGAGTGACTGCAAATAGGCTGGAGGGACCTTTCTGGGGTGATGGATATGTTCTGAAACTGGATTGTGGTGATGGTTGCCAACTCTGTAAATTTTCTGAAAATCATTAAACTGTACACTTCAAATGGGTACACTTTATGGTATATGAATTATATCTTGATAAAGCTATTGATAAAAAAAAAAGATGAGTAGGAGTTTAGCAGATAAAGAAGTCTAGGTGGGAGAGAAGAAAGAAAGGCACCAACTGATCCAGCTCCTCCCCTGCCCCTACCTCCCCTCTCCAGTGTCAGCTTAGAAGGGGTTTCTCCATGGAACCCCCAGCCTGAGGTAGGAGCTCCCCTCGGTGGCACTTCAAGACCCAACAGGCTTGTTTGATGGTCTCCCCACCCCTCAGCCCAAGGCCTTAAACTCCACAAGGCAGGGAGGACCCCTGGGCTTTCCCAGAGCCCAACTTGGAACAGGCACACAGTAGGTGCAGGCAATACTCACTGAGTAAGAGACCCAAGCTGGGTGGGGAGGAGAGTGGAGGCGGAAGGGAGAGAGATGATGAAATATGTGTTTGAAACAGAGAACGGCTGACAGCGTGGCAGAGGTAAAGGAACTGGAAGCCAGGCTGGGCTGGCAGGGCTGGCAGGGCTCCACTGTGCGAGAGGAGGCGTGAGGTCAGGGAGCAGAGCCAGGGCCACAGAGCGGGCTGGCCACTAGATGGGTGGAGTGAGGGTGCAAGAGCTCCCAAGCACTCCTGAGATTCCCAGCAATGAGCAGACGACACTCACTGGCCACAGTGGTAGAAGACACAGCTCCAGCGAGGGAGAAGAGTTTCTGGCTCTGCTCTGATGTGTAGCAGCTGGGAGTCCACCCCATCCTGGAAGACAGTGTGGGGTCTGCAGCTCGGGGGCTGGGGGAAGCTCAGGTGTGCATTACCTGCCAGTGCACAGATGCGAGCAAAGGTGAGCTCAGCCAGGGCACCTGGGCCAGTGGAGGGAGACTGTGCCTAGAGATGCAAGAAGCATAGCGCCTGCCTGCGCGGGCACCTTGCTTGCCAGAGGGGACACAGAGCAAGAAAAGATTTTGGTGGCAACAGGGTATTGAGGCAAAATCGGAGATGACTTCTGAGAGGAGGACCACACACAACCCAAAAGCCTTCTTCCTTTCTTCAGGATCCTGGCAACCTTAACCATGGAGTAAGTACTTAACGATCTTGAGTTTCCTTAGCCAAAGGTCAGAGACACAGCACTTGGTCCTCGACAAGACTTCTCATCCGAGGCAGGAGGAGCTGATTGGGCACCTCCGCCCCAAGGACCCTGGCTTCCTGCCAACTTGGGTTGAACCTCAAGCACAGAAAAGAAACAAATACCCAGAAAATACAGCAGCTGGATTAGCTAACGTTGAAGGTGCATTTGGCTAATTAAGGAAAAGGAAAACAGTCCCAAGAAGTCATCTTTCCTGCTCTGCTGCTGGCAGAGGAAGGTGGCAACAGGAAGAGAGCAGAGGTCTCTGGGAAGGATGTCTTTAGTTAGTCATGCCTCATAAATGCAGAGATGTGAAGCTTTGCCTCTGAGATTCAATTCTACTTGAAACGACATGGCCAAGGTAAGGCTCTCAAAAGGATTTACTGTGCTTTTCAGATGATAGAAAAAAAAAATTATTTAGACTTGTACCTTGCTCATCGGCGCCTAAGAAATGTTCCACCTGTCAAACTGTATTGATTACCTGAAGTTATATTACAACCTGCACCACTGGATTCCAACCAATTTTTTTGGTGAAAAGTGATTTGAAAGCAACCTTTTTTCTATAGGGCAAGTGGCACTGAAAAAGCCCTAAGCCCATTGGATATCTCCATATACAACCACCCTCTGTCATCGCCAGATTAGAAACTCAACCCCAGGAGAATAGGACAAGAGCTACGTGAGATCACAGATGCACAGCCTTACGTGTGGATGTGAACACAGTGGAGAAACCCACGGAGACTAAGAGTGAATGGGGAGCCCCAGAGTACAGCATGATTAAAATCTCCAAGTGGCAGCTCATCCTAGCTCCAAACATGCCTTTCTTCCCCAACCACAATGACAGCAGGTGCTGACAAACCAGCAAAATAATCCCCCAGCAATCCTAGACTGGCAACTCATAAATTGAATGCATTATCCCACAACAAACAAGCATGGTTAGGGCTTGCTGGAATGCAGGGTTTTAATACAAACCTGACCTGAATCTAGACAAAAAATTCAGCTGCCAACTAGCTTACTCTCCTGTGCCAAATAAACACTGGGCTCCCTGTTAGAAGCCCAGATTACCACGGGTTCATGAGTGAGCGTGGTACTTCACCACTTACGAGTAGCAACACAACAAGGACTTAGAATAAGTTTGGGGGAAGGACATATTGAGTAGTAACAGGGAGACAGAATGATCCTGATGCATTCAACATGGCACTGCATGTGTGTGGGAACCCTTGAAACTGTGTTTGCAGAGCCCCGAAGGTACCGTGCGCAGACACCACCGCTTCCAGGGTGCAACTCTACGGCCAGTCCAGGCTGAAATGATGCTCGGTAAGTGCGAGGACCAGGGCTGGGGGGAGTCGCCAAACAGTGGAGCCCATCTTTGTCCTGCCACAGTGTATCTTTCTAATTCTGAACAGCCCTGTGGCCAGAAAGGGGGACTGAGGTAAATTCTGATGCAATTTCTCCAAGGTCTTTAATTTCTCGTAGCATCTCTCCCCAGCAGGCCGTGCTGGAAATAAATGGGGCCTTGGCTGGGGTTTGAGCAAATCTCTGTTTTTCTGGGGTTTTGACTTGTTCTGGTTTCCCCGCAGGTCAAATGCCCTGGCATCTGATTTCCAATGCTGAGTCTCCCAAATGGTTACCACCCATTAGTTAAAATCTATGTCCCACCTTAAAAATGGCATAAAATTAGAATCCAAAGGGAGAAAAGGCTAGAACCTGGCACCGCACCCACCGCAAGGGAGAGGCAGTGCCCCGAGCCTTTCCTCAGGCACATTATCCAATAAAACCTCAAGAGCAGTAATTATAGGCGCTTTCAAAAGTGAAACAGAAATAGATCTAGGGCCAAAACACTGGCTTGCTTGAGACAAAGAGCTGGCTTTGACTGGGGGAGGGGGGCGGGGGGAACACACACCAGCTTTTTGGTCTGTCTTCTGAGCAGAGAAGGCCAGGCTGATTTTTTTTTAATATTATGGAATCTGATTATGGGGAAAGAGTAGGATTCAGATCAAAAGCTCTTTTCTCCTCTAGGATATAAAATCATTTGATGAAATGGAAAACAGGTTGCATTCTAAATGTGCCCCTGTCACCAAACCAGGATGAAAAATTAGCTTATGCCATCCCCCTGGCCTGCACCCCTGCTGAGATCTCTGGGCTTCGGTACTGGTGGAAGATGAGCCAAAGGACCACACCAGAGGTTCCTGCTCCCGTGTCAAAAACGCCCGCAGAGCGTGCGGCTTCTCCCAGCACAGCGGCGGGTGCGCACTTGGGAAAGCATCCCACGCCAGAGGCAGGCGAGCCGGCTTCCCCAGCCCGCCCCATGCCAGCTCCATCTTGAGAGCCTCAAGCACCGCAGGGTCCATCGCTCCTTTGGTTAAAGGCTGTTTTCCGACCACGAAGGTCCTGAGAGGAAGAGCCCAGGGGACGGAGCGAAAGAACCACTCGTTCTAGCACAAGCGGCAGGGACCCCGCAGTCCCGGACAGCCGGGCCGGAGCAGCGCCGAGGTGCGGTCGCTGGACAATCCCGAGGGCGAATCGTGGAAAGAGCTGGGTGCACATCCACTGCGGTTGAAATTTACGAGTAGTAGGTTTCAAAACTAAGTATTTTTTAAATTAAGGTGTGGAACTGGGAGGAAGGGTCCCAGCGGCCCCGCGCCTCCAGCAAGAGGCCGACAGCCAGGGAGCGGGGGCGGGACGGGGGTGGGGCTGGAGGGTGTCCAGCGCCCAGGACTCGGAGTTCTGGCAAACACCCTCCTCCGGGTGGAAGCGGTGTCGGCCGGGAGGAACGGGGGTGGCGCTCGGCGAGACCAGGCCCGGCCCGGATGCCCGCGAGCCAGAGATCTGCTCTGCGGGGAGCGCCGCTTTCGCACCGCGGCTCTCATCTCCACCAGCTGCATCTCTCTCGGGACCAGGCACTTGTTGAACAAAAGGGCTCCCGACTCCTCAGTGGCTGCCTTCCGGGCAGGAGAGGGACGCAGCTCCCGCGCCCCGCGCTGCGCGCTCGGGTACCCGGAGGTGGCCGCGCGGGAGGTGCGGCGAGGAGGCAGCGCACGCAGCAGCCTAAACTTTCTCCCACCTGGGCGCGTCGCCCTGAAGTTGGGGCCGGAGACAGGCACGAAACACGCCCGGGGGAAATGTAAGAGCTCCCTCCTGCCCACGATAAAGGGAAAATAAAGATTAAAAACAGGAGATGCCACTCCAGTTAACACAGCACCTACTACGTGCCAGCACTGGGCCAAGAGCTATCTTTAGTGCGTTCTCATTTTACCTGTCACGACAGCCCCCAAGGGACGAGCTGCCCCCATTTGAAAGAGAAGCAAATTGCAACCCGGGACGGCGGCGTGTCCGGCCCAGGTAGCAGTGCGGGTCCGGGCGAGGCCAGGGTTCCGTTCGTCACCCCACCGGCCCGGGACGAGGGAGCAGATCGCCTCCGCGGGGGCCCCCACCCTTGGCCGAAGCTGACGGGCGACTGACGTGGGCCGTGCAGACTTGCCCCTTGCGCTGCTAGCACCGGCTGCCCTCGAGGCCCGCGCTTGCCCGTCGGGTCCCAGCTGTCCCTGAGGTTCTTAAGCTCCGCACTGCGCCGACCGATGGGGACAGGAGGCCGGACCGCCCACGCCCACCCCGCCACCCCCGCTCCACACACAGCTGCTCACACACGACACCCGCCCAGCACCGGTCCTCACCAGCAACTGCGCCCCAACACACAATTCCACAAACGCAGACCAAAATGTGCACACCCTACTGCACACACGGGTTCCCACGAGTACACGCCATTCCAAAGACACACGACCGTCCGCGGTCATCCCCAACTCCACTGCGCAGAGAAACATCGGTAGTCCCCCCCCCAACGACACACACACACACACACACACACACACACACACGCGCGCGCTAAGAACCCGACTGCAGCGCACGCCGGTGCACACGCCCGCAGCCCCGCGCCCCGCAGCCCGCCCCTTCCCTACCGGCTCCGGCGCAGGACGCGGTCCGCCGGCTTCCCGAGCCCAAGTTCGGCGCCGGCTGCAGCTGCGGCGGGCGCGGGCCGCCGCCCGGGACGAGCGCGCCGAGGCCGGGAGGAGTGGCTAGGAGCGCGGGCCTCCGTGTGCCCGCAGCCGCCGCGCCGGCCCTGCGCTCATCGCCGCCCGAATGGACAAAGGGAACCTGGCAGTCAGGGAGAGAGCGAGATGGAAGAGCCGCCGGTCCGCCCGTCTGCCTCCTGCCGCCGCCACGGCCCGCCTGCCAGCTCCGGGAAGGAAGGGACGCGAAGGCGGGACCCGGAGGCGGGGGCCGGGGCGGGGCGCGAGGCCGAAGGCGGGCACTCAAGTTTCCTGCGGACCCGCCCCCGCCGCGACCACGCCCCCGGCCGCTAGTCTGGTCCCGCCCCCGCCCCAGCCACGCCCCACCGCGCGGGCGGCGCCGGGCCCACCCTCGCCACCCCAGCCGCTCGCCGTCCCAGCCGCTCTCATCCCCTCTGCTCTCTGCGCCCACCGGACGCCCGGCCGGGCCCCAGCCCCGAGCGGATTTCGGGGCAGGGGCGGAGCCGAGCAGCGGTTCCGCCTCCCTAACCCTTGGCCTCTGGCCTGCGGGTGTGAGGGAGGCCGGGTGGCGGCGCCCGGGAGGTGCCGGCCCTGCCCCTGCGCCCAGTCCCCGGCGTCCTCCCCAGGAAGTGCGCTCCGGGTGGCCCGGGAGGGCGGGAGGCCGCTGTAGCCCCAGGCCCTCTGCCCCTCCGTCGCCGTCCCGTGCGCAGCTGCCACCCACCTGCCTGCGTCTGGGTGGGGGAAGGAGCTGGGGGCCTGTAGGAGAGAGACCTGCTTCCAGTTTTGGTTCCCTTTGGTAACTCGTTAGGCCGTTCTGGCAAGTCCCTTCGGCCTCGGTTTCCCCACCTATAAAATGGACGGGGAGGAGGAGGCTTCTTAGGGCCCCCCCACCCGACGTGCTGTGGGTCTCCAGTCTCCATGCTGGAGAGGGGGCTCGGCGACATCTCTGCCCATAGCCCCCAGTTTCCCGGGTCTAAGGGGCAGCTTCCTGCGTCCCCTGCGATGGCACCCGCCCTAAAAGGGCAGGAATCAGAGGCCCCTTCCCCAACAGCTCCTGACAAACTGGGCCTTAGAAGAACAAATCGATACATACCTCCACCCCACCCTCCCCACACCCGCCCCGCACATCCCTGAAGACAGGCAACCACAAAAACAGCCATAAATGTGGAGCTGGGCGATCGCGTTAGGCTGAGACAAAACTGTCTTTCTAGTGGTCTCTAGGGGAAAACTCAAATCCCTCCTTCAAATCCTCCTCCACACAAAGCGGGATGAGTGCACTCCTACTACGCAGGAGGCTGCCAGGGAAACGTGCAAGAGCCGCTTCCAGGGGGGATTGGGGGGGCTGCCGGGGAAAGTGGTCTGAGCACAGACCCCTCTCTCTCTCCCCCTGGGCTCCGCAGGCAGGATGGCAACACCAAACCTAGAGGAAGTCCGTCTCCTTGTAGGCCCTGCAGTGAGGATTAAATGAAATAATGACTGAGAGACAGTGAACCACGTGATGCTCCGGGCCCCGGGGGCATCATGCCTTTCTTCCTAGCAGAGACCAGCAGCAAGGGCCTGTAGCTTCCTGTAACATACCTATGCAGAGGGGAGGTCGAGTTACAGGTGAGAAACCCTTAGTCAGATGCCCAGACCCAGCCCATCAGCCAGGTGACTGCAGCAGAGACTGTTTGGGTCCCTTTAGCCAGGGCAGGTTATGTGGTGCTGTGGTCAGATTACAGTTCAACCTGAGTGGGGAGCCTGGCTTCTCTCACCTATCGGTTCCCCCATCCCCTTCAGGGCTTCCGTGGCCTCTATTGGTTCCTCTCTTCCAACAGGAGAAGAGAGAGCTAGTTGGGGTCCAAGGGGATCCTCTTGGAACCAGGCCTGGAGGTAGCACACATCACTTCTGGGGGCATTCATTGACCAAAATTAGTCACACAGCCCCACCTGGGTGCAAGCAGTCTGGGCGTTGTGGTCTTCTCGCATGCCGAGGAAAAAACTAAGCCGGTTAGGTGAACCCGCAGCAACATCCCTGCGGCAGAAACTGAGCACACTTTCCCCAAGTAAGTCGCAGGGCAAGGAAGTCCACGTAAGCACAGGAGGGGCAGAGCAGAGTAGCCACAGCCAAGGGCAGGGCAGGGGATGAGAAAGTTCAGGGAAAGCTCAAAAGCAGCCGTTCCTGAAACTGGCTGGCTCACTTGTCCCTCCACATTTTGCCCAGCGCTTCCTCTCCCCCGTATGACTTTGCCACTTCCCCGCACCAGTGTGTGACCTGCCCATTCTTCAAAGCTCAGGTCGCTCTCACCTGGCCCTCCAGTGTCTCTGATCTTCTAAAGAAACAGCCTTAATCACAAACCTCTGACTCCAGGTGTGTATTTCTCTCAGATGAGCTAGAAATTGGTCTCTTCCTTTTTTGTCCCTACTGTTCCTTCAGGACAAGGACGGTATACCCATTACAGAGCTGAGTGGAGGGAGAGTACACAGTAGTTATTCAATAAGTGCTTTTGAATTTAATCAACTAGAGCAAGGAAGAAAGTGAATTCACAGTAAGGTGTTGTATGGTTTCCTGGGGCTGCTGTCACAAAGTACCACAAACTAGGTGACTTAAACCACAGAAGTTTATTGTTTGACAGCTCTGGAAGCCGGAAGTCCAAGATCAAAGTGCCAGCAGGGTTGGCTGAGGGATGTGAGAGAGAGTCTGTTTCATGCCTCCCTCCTAGCATCTGGTAACCCCATGCCTTCCTTCCCTTATAGATGGCCATTTTTTTCTCCCAGTGAATTCACAGCAGCTTGTCTCCCTAAATGTCTGTCTCTGTGTCTAAATTTCTCCCTTTTTATAAGGACACAGTCATTATTGGATTAGGGCACACCCTACTGACCTCATCTTAACTCGATCATCTGCAGAGACCCACTTTCTAAATAAGGTAGCATTTGTAGGTACCAAGATAGGATGTCCACATCTTTTGGGGGGGGGAATTCAATTCATAAAAAACTTCATGCTGTATATGCAATTTGCCTTCCATATGATGACTGTAAGCACTTAAGACAGAAGTAACTGTTCTTAATGATAATATCTTAGTTTTATGACTATTTTTTCTAATTTTTATTGTGTTAATATATACCTAACAGAAAATTTATCATCTTAATCCTTTTTAAGTAAACAGTTCAGTGGTACTAAATACATTAATGATGTTGTGCAACCATCACCACCGTTGAGCTCCAGTAGAACCGAAACCGTCTACCCATTAAACAATGACGACTGCTGTAATACCGCCTATGATCAAGTCACACAGTATGTATCTTTTATTTCACTTAGCATAATGTCCTCAACATTCATCCATTTGTATAGCTATATGTCAGAATTTCCTCCTTTTTAAGACTCAGCAATATTCCATCCTATGTGTGTGGCACGTTTGCTTATCCATTCTCCTGTCAATAGATACTTGGTTAGCTGTTGTGAATAATGCTGCCGTGAACACGGGTGTACAAATATCTCTTCAAGACCCTGTTTTCCATTCTTATGGGTACATACCCGGACGTGGAATTGCTGTGTCATATGATAATTCTGTTTTTAACTTTTTGAGGAACTACCGTAATATTTTCCAGTGGCTGTACCGTTTACATTCCCATCCAACAGTGCACAAGACTTCCGGTTTCTCCACATTCTCACCAACACTTGTTATTTTTCTTTTTGACAGTCACCATCCCAATGGATGCGAAGTGGTATTTTGTTGTAGTTTTGATTTACATTTCCCCAATGATTAGTGATGTTGAACATCTTTTCATGTGCTTTTTGGCCATTTGATATCTTCTTTGCAGAAATGTCTATTTGAATCCTTTGTCCATTTTTTAGTCAGATCGTTTGTTGGTGACTTTTTTAGGAGTTCTCTCTATACTCTGGATATTAATCTCTTATCAAATATATGATTTGAAAATATTAATATTTTCTCCCATTATCTGGGTTTGCTTTTTACACTGTTGATATTATCTTTTTTTTTTTGAGATAGGGTCTCACTCTGTCATCCAGGCTGAAGTGCAGCAGTGCCATCAGAGCTCACTGCAGCCTGGAATTCCTGGGCTCCAGTGATCCCTCTGGTCTCAGTCTACCAAGTAGCTGTAGCCGGGACTACAGGCAGGTGCCATCACACCCTGTTAATTTTTCTTATTTTTGTAGAGACCCCAGGGGTCTTGCTATGTTGCCCAGGCTGGTCTTGAACTCCAGGCTTCAAGCAATCCTCCCACTTCTGGCTCTCAAAGTGCAGGGGTTACAGGCATGAGCCACCATACCCAGCCTGATTTTGTCTTTTGATGTATAAAATTTTTAAAATTTTTATGAAATCCAATTTGTCTATTTTTTCTCTTATTGTCTGAACCTTTGATGTCATGTCCAAGAAATCACTGCCAAATCCAATGCTGTGAATTTTTTGCTTTACTTTTTTTTCTAAAAGTTGTATAGTTTTAGGTCTTACATTTAAGCTTTTGATCCATTTTGAGTTAATTTTTGTGTATGGTGTTAGGTAAGGGTCCAACTTCATTGTTTTCCACATGGATATCTTGTTTTCCCAGCACCATTGGTGAAAAGGCTGTCATGTCACCATTAAATGGTCATACAACCCTTGCCAAAAGTCATTTGACACTATATGTGAGGGTTTATTTCTGCATCTCTGTTCTATTCTGTTGGTGCATATGTCAGTCTTTATTCCAACGCCACGTTGTCTTGATTACTGTAGCTTTGTAGTAAGTTTTGAAATTGGAAAGTGTGAGTCTTACAGCTTTGTTCTTCCTTTCCAAGATTATTTTAGCTATTTGGGGTCCCTTGAGATTCCATATGAATTTTAGCATGGGTTTTTCTATTTCTGCAAAAATGAAAAAAGAGGTCATAGAGATTGTGACTTTATTGTTTTTGAAGTACTTTTATATATGCCATCTCTAACATTCTCAAGTTATTTCCATATTTTACAGTTGAGGAAAGCTATGCTTACATAAATGACATGTCCAAGGTCACATATTAGAATCAGTCACAGCCAGGTCTAAAAGCCAGACTCAGTGTCATTGCGCTGGGCCCACACGGGCTCTGGAAGAAATACTGTTTTCTAAAAAACTGGTTGTAGCACTTTAGTAAACTTGAGTGTGTATTCTACTAGGGAGAATCTTCCAAATAAACGTGCTCACAAACTCCTGCTCCCAACAGTTTGAAGAAGTGGAGGTTGCCTTGTTTCTAGGTCCTCTTTGGAGTCTGTCATTTGAGTTTCATTTGCGATTACAGAGTGGAGACATGTGGCTGCCAGGAACAGAGCTGGGATGCTCATTCAGGCTAGCGGCAGCACCTCTGGCTGTCTGCCCTTCCCCTGACCCCAGGAGCTTGCAGGCAGAGGAAATGGCCCAGAACTCCTAGCACCACTGACAGCAAGAGAGCAAAGAGGTGCCTGAAAAGGGAACATTAGAGATTTGCCCTGATCTGTCAGCCTGCAGAACCGAGGGCTCCTGCCTTGAGTGAGTAGACAGGTCAGAGCCGGGGAAATCGGATCATTAAGTCATGCTGTTTATCCCGGAGGCACCGCTCCTGAAACAGATCTGTGACCCGAGGCTCGCCAGGGATTGTGACTCAGAGGAAGATTCTGATGGGCCCCCTTGTCCCCTTCGTACTTGCAAGCTCAAGATAAATGAAAGTGTCCCCTCTTGTAGATTAGCCGCCCTGCTGTGGACTGAATCGTGTCCCCAGCCCTCAAATTCATGTGTTGGCACCCTAAGCCCTGATGTGACTGTGTTTGGAGATAGGGCTTTTGGGAGGTAATTAAGGTTAAATGAGCCATAAGAGTGGGGTCCTAGTCCAGTAGGATTGGTGGTCTCAGAAGAAGAGAAAGAAAGGCCATGGCAGGACACAGTAAAAAGGTAGCTGTCCACAAGCCAGGAAGGGGGGCCTCTCCAGAAACTGAATCAGCCAGCACTTTGGTCTTCTGTTTCCAGCCTCCAGAACTCTGAGAAATGAATTCTGTTGTTTAAGCCCCCAGTGTGCTGTATAATATTTCATCATGGCAGCCTGAGCGTAAGGCATGGGCAGGCTCTACGTGTCCTTCCTTCTACTACCCACCGTGTCTGCTCTGCCACCTCTCTCTAACCTCAGGGCTGGGGCTGGGGACCCTGCCTCCAGGACCTGGGGCTTTAATAACATAGTTTTGTTCCTCGAGCAGTTCCTTGCCGTCTTGCCTCCTTGACCCGTCTGCCCACCCTGGCTGTGAGGGAGCAGGTGGGGAGTGGGCAGGTGTGCGGCTGCCAGGTAAGGCTCATCACTGCCATCACCGAAGGTGCACGCTCAAGTGCGTGGCCCTTGGAAATGGGGGGAAGGCAACAGGACTCCAACTCAGACAATCCTAGCCCCCAGCCTCCTCCATAAAGCAGACAATTTCACCCACCTCACGGAGTGCTGAGAGGCTTAACTGAGCTAAAAAATATAGCTCCCTCCCCCCCTTCACTTCTCCCTTTAGCAAACTGAAAACATTCTCTTTAGCAGCCTTGATTGGGCCCCAATCCAAGGTTCCAATTCTCTAGTTTGTTAAAGGTGGATATTAACGTCTCCCTTGGAGTGAAAGAGGTAATGTATGCAAAGGGCCTGTGGCATGGTAAGTTCTCAACAAATGACAGGTAGATCCTTCCATCACCACTGTCATCAGGAGCTGACTGACCCACTCTGCACACGTGTGTTAAGAAAGCCATCCCAGGGAGCCACAGTTAGGAGACACAGTGTTGGTCCCAGCTCCAGCACGTTCGGCTATGTCACCCAAACAAGACACCTACCCTCTCTGAGGACGTTTCCTAACGTGCAGTCTGCCCTGGGATAACTGGAGGGAGGTCAGACACACTGAGAAATGGTAAACTAGGCTTTGTACGCTGTGAAGTGTCCTCCAGGGACTGCCAATGTGGATCTTGAAGCAATTGGGTTGGACCCATGTGCTCCTGCTGGTTTACACAGCAGGGTGGAGGAGGGCCCCAGGCCAGGGCTCCTGGTTACCCAGTGTGGGCGGGGCCCACAGCAGCAGCCTGCAGCCCCTCACATAAGGCCTGGGGCCCTGCACAACTTGCCAGGCGTCTTTTCCATGCAGTGAAAAGTGAGAGAGCAGCTCGGAGTCCGTTTGGCTGCAGAACGCTTATGCTAAAGCAGGAAACCCAAAGCCAAACACAAAGAGTGGTTTTGACCGCTGCCTCAAACCAGTTTGAACCAGAAAAGGCTGCTTGCTTTTCCAGCCCTGCTCCCAGTGGCTCCTCTCCTGGGAAACAGAGCTTGCGGTGCATGTGCCAGGCACAGGACAACAGGTGCGTTTCTCACTGAACACAGACCCGTGACTACTGTGGGTGGATGTGACGGCCCTGCAGGCCCGTTTGCCCCCCTTTTAATCTCCTAGTCCAATGCTGTCCAAATCCCAACAGAGAGAAAATGCAACCCGTTTTCTTTTAAATTCTCTGGCAGGCACATTTTTAAAGGTAAAAAGACACAGGTCAAATTAATTTTAATGATGTATTCAATCATATATGTATATATACATATAACATGTAATCAATCTAAAAATTATGAATGATATACTTTTTATTCCTTTTTTAAGAGTGTCATTGAAATTCAATTGTGTTCTATACTTGTAGCATGTCTCAGTTTGGACTAGCTGCAATTCAAGTGCTCCTCACATGTGGCCGGTGGTTATCATATTGGACAGTACAGATATAGACCAGCAGATCCCAAACTTTAGTGTACGTCAGCATGCCCTGGAGGGCTTGTTAAAACATTCATTGCTGGGCCTCATCCCCAGAGTTTCTCATCCAGTGAGTCTAGAGTATTGCTTCAGAATTTACATTCTGACACGTTCCCAGATAATGCTGTTGCTGCTGGCCCAGGGACCACACTTTGGGAGCCACTAGCCTAGACAGTTCTCTGAGGCAAGCAAGAGATGTGTTTTCTGGTTGACATCTGGGGAAACTATCATTTCTACAAACCTGCGGTAATCAAGACAGTGTGGAACTGGTGTAAGACACATAGATGAATGGGATAAAATTGGAAATCCAGAAATAAACCCTCACATTTATTTTCAGGTGATTTTTCACAAGGATGCCAAGACAATTCAATGGGAGAAAGAATCATCTTTTTCAACAAACGACACTGGGAGACCTGGGTGGCCAAATATAAAAGAATGAAGTTGGAGCCCTCTCTCACACTTTGTACAAAAATCAACTCAAAAATAGATCAAAGACATAAATGTAAGAGCTAAAACTATAAAACTGTTAGAAGAAAACATAAGTGTAAATCTTCGTGACCTTGGATTGGGTGATGGCTTCTTAAATATGACATCAAAAGCATGAGCAACCAAAGAAAAAGTTGCTAAGTTGGACTTCATCAAAATAAAAAACTTTTGTGCTTTAGAAAAGTGAAAAAAAAGCCCACAGAATGGGAGAAGATATTTGTAAATCATATATCTGATAAGGGACTTGCATCGAGAATGTACACAGAGCTCTTACAACTCAACAATAAAATGTCAAATAACTCAATCTTTAAAATTAGGAAGGATCTGAGTAGACATTTCTCTAAGGAAGATATAAATGGCCAATAAGCACATGAGAAGAAATTCAACATCCTTAGTCACCAAGGAAATGTAAATCAGAACTCATTGAGATACCACTTCACACTGGCTAGGATGGCTAGAATCGAAAGGACAGACAATAACAAGTGTTGGTGGAGATGTGGAGAAATCGGAACCCAAAGGCCTTGCTGGTGAAAATGCAAAATGGTATATTGGCTGTGGAAAACCCTTTGGCAGGCCTTCAAAAAGTTAAACATACAGTTACAATATGACCCAGCAATTCCACTCCTAGGTATGTACCCAAGAAAATTGAAAATGTATGTCTACACAAAAACTTATGCATGAATGTTGATATAAGCACTATTTGTAATACCTACAAAGTAGAAGCAACCCCAAAGTTCATCCACTAATGAACGGATAAACAAAATGTGGCGTATCCATACAATGGAACATTATCCAGTCATAAAAGGAAATGAAATGTTTCTACATGCCGTGACGTGTTGAACCTCAAAAACAGTGCGCTAAGTGAAAGAAGCCAGACACAAGGCCACATGCTGTGTGAGCCTAACAGTATGAAATGTCCAACATCGGCGAGTCCATAGAGACTGACAGTGGATGCACGGCTTCCAGGGGTTGTGGCAGAGGGGAGTGACCACTGGTAGGGGCAGGGTTTCTTCTTGGAATTAGATAGTGGTGATGGTTACATGATTGTGAATATACTAAAAACCGGAACTGTACGCTTTAAAAAATAAGTAAATAAATGAAAAAATAATAATAATAAAAGGAAAAAAGAACAGAGAGGAAAGACATTTACCTTAAACCATATAGACAATAAATGTCAGGTGAGAGCTAGCCCCTGGACGACAGATGCTGGTGTGAGATTTTTCCCCCATGCCTCTCCTGGTCTGTGGGGCTGCACTGTCTTGCATACTGCAAGGGTATGACATGAAAGGAAACCTGAAGGGCAACACCCTTTTATAAAGTGAAAAAGGAATTCCACAGAAGAGAAAAATACAAATGGCCAATAAGCATAAGAAAGATGTTCAACCTCCTCTGGACCAAAATAAAGCAACAGCAAGATAGCCTCTCCCACTGTCAGGACCAGGGATGGAGCAGGATGCTGGAGAAGGGGGGCTCCCCACACGCTGTGGGGGCATGGAGTGTAAATTGGGACAATCATTTTGGACAGCGACTTGGCAGTATGTAGGAAAGTTGAAGAAGCAAGTACCCTTCAAGCCCAGCAATCACTCCCTCTGGTTACAGACCATAAGAAGACTTCTGTGCAGAAGCCAAAAAGCCATGTGCAAAAGGATGTCATCGCAACATTGTAGGAGTGAAAATTGAAAACAGCCCCAATGTCCAGCAATAGGGGGAAGAGTAAACAAGCAGTTACATCCCTACCACGGATCACCATAAACAGCAGTTAAAGCCAACTCGCCAGACAAATGTGAACCAGTGTGGACGGGTCTCCAAAACACCCTTGAATGAAAAAGGCAAGGAATGGAAATGGTGTAGTATGTTTGTGTGCATTTGAAACATTCAACACAATACACTGTGTATTTGTATAGATACAAATGTGGTAAAAGTATCAAAACAGAAAGTCGACCACACATCCCATTAGTGAGGGATCTGGGACCTGGCCTGCCAGAAAGGGACTGGACTGATAGATACAATGGAGACTTCAACTGCACCTGATCTGTATTATCTCCAAAAATATGGAGCAGACTTGTCCAAATATTAAATCTTTGTCATGGATACATACACGTCTGATATATTATTCTCCATACTCTTCTATAGTTCAAAATATTTTCTTTGAAAAAGTAGCGTGGGTAATTTCCCTTGCCCCTTATTTTATCTGTTGTTAAGTCTGGCTTCTGATCTGCGGCAACGTCCAGCTCTTCTAGAAGTTAAAGTTCCAGGAACCCCGCTCTTAGGGAGGATAGCCAACCAACCAAGTAGAGGGGAGAGTGCCCGCTGTGGGTGGAGGACATGGAGGGTGTAAAGCCAGTGTCTCCAATTCTGAAGAAGCCCCAGGCAGAGTGGGTAAGAGAAGGCAGAATATTAGAGGCAGTGGGATGTTCCGAGGGCAGAAGAATTCAAGTGGCTCGGAAGGATGTTAAATGTCAGGTCTTTCAAGGAAGGTCAGTGAAGTCACCGTCAAGCTTAGAATAAGGAAGGGCCAGGACAGAAGCACTGCCAAAGTCACATATGGGGAAAGATGTCAGGAGCAACAGATAGAGACACTCAGCCTCAACAAGGGTCAGTTCAAGACAGAGGAGAGGAGGTGTCTGAAACCTCAGCCTCCAGGGGTGGGGGCGATGTGGGAGGGGTCCAGGAGGAGCGCCAGTGGCTCTGAGGAAGCTGCACTGGCGGCTGGGGGGTGGGGGCAGGGGGAGCGGTGCTCTTCCCACAACTTACGGCCATGCCCCAAGGACAGGCCTCCACTGCCCTGGGAGCTTTGGGGCACAATGAGCCCCAGGCATCTCTCAGGTAACCTCACCTGGTAACTTTGGCTTGCAGGTAGGCATTTTCTCCCTATGAATTTGTGTCACCTTCTCTTTATACATGTCTGTGTGTTCCCCTTCTTATAGGGAGCAGGGATATGAACAGGCGAATCCCTAGGGACAGACAGCAGTAGATGCCTGGTTACCAGGGCCTGGGGTTGGAGGAGACTGGAGAGAGCCTGCTGGTGGGTACCAGGTAGGTGCAAGCAGCACCCACACATCTAAGTAGCCCCTGACGACACCACCCAGCACACGCGGTATCATGGCTGCTGTGATACAGCTCCCAGGTTCCCCATCACAGCAAGACGTCCATCCCTCCACCGCTGTCGCCTCACGGCTGAGTCGCTCCCTGAGGAATGCCCTCAAGTGGAAAGAGCTGCTTAGACCCAGGACCAGCCCGCATCTGATGACTGGGTTGGTTTGGGGGTACAGCATCTCAGGCGCCTGCCCAGGACATCTCTGAAGGTCTACCGCAGCCTCAGAGCCCCCTGGGGGGTTGGCTGAGGCTCTGTTGTAGCTGCACCACCCTGTGTGTGTCCCTGAGGGCACTTCCTAATAAATCTCCTGCCTGCAAATCTCATCTCCAAATCTGTTTCCCAGGGAACTGATCTAAAGCACAGAGTAGCAATGGTCGAGTTATCAAGGAAATATTACACTGTGTTTAGGAGCCTCTATTTGAGGCTGTGTGTGATATGTCTACATTGAGTGTTGCATTAGAATCAGCTGCAAAGAATAGAGGCCTGAAAAATATTGGCTTTAGCAAGATAGATGTTTTAGTTCTTTCTCATGTAAAAGGAGCCCAGGGCAAAATGAGCTACAGGAGAGAAAGCAGATAGGTGGTTACCTGGGGCAGGTGTGTTAGGGGGCCATGGAGATTGACTGCAAAGGGGTACAGGAAGCTTTCGGTAGCAATGGGGATGTTTTGTATCTTGATTTAGGTGGTGGTTGCATGGGAATATACATTTGTCAAGACTCATTCAACTATACACTTAAAATGGGTACGTTTTGCTTTCTGTAAATTACAACTCAATAAAGTTGATTTAAAGTGTTAAAAAAAAAAAAAGCAGCCCAGAGGCAGGAGGTCTGGAAATAAAATGGCAGCTCCAGGTGACAGGACCCAATCTCCTCCTTCCCTCTTGTTTCTTTGCCAAGCTTGCCTGGTCTGTGTTTCCAAAGTCACAGCATGGCCCAGAATGACTGAAAATTTTACATCTCTATTCCAGGTGGAAGGAAAAAGGAAAAGGAAAAAGGCCATCTCATCCTTCTAAAGAGATGGTAGAGCAGAGAGAGAGACAGACAGAGAGAGAGAGAGAGAGACAGAGAGACAGAGAGAGACAGAGAGACAGAGAGAGAGCCACACAGCACTTCTGCTCGCATCTCATTGGCCAGACTTAGTCACGTGGCTGTGCACCTCCCGCCATGGTGTGTAGACATGTGACTTCCCTACCTATAAGGGAGCCTGGGAAGTGCCTTTTAACTGGGATCTTGCAGTTCATAAAATTGAACTCCTGCTATGAAGGAACAGGAGGACAATAACTGTTGGACAATTCTCACAATTTCTTAGAAAAATTTCCCCGAAAAAGAGGTTGAAATAAAATAGTGTGTGTGCTTAAAAGGGAAAGCATCTGGGAGTGACCTTGTGGAGATCCCAGGCTTCCTCAGTGAGGAGCAGGCTCCAGTGTTGGGGCACATGTGTGCCAACACTGTTGAAACAGGTCTCGGATCTGCAGAGCCCAATATCCAGTGTAAAAATCATTTCTTTCTCTTAGTAGATTCATGGTTTCCCAGGGCTGGGGATGAGGAGCAGGCTGGAGTGGAGGGAAATGGGGTAGTGAATCTGAAGTGTGTGGGTTTATTTTTGAGGTGATGGAAATGTTCTAAGACTTATTATGGTTTATACAACTCTGTGAATATGCTGACAACCATTGAAATGTGCTTTTAAAATGAGTGAATTGTATAGTATGTGAATTATATGTCAATAAAGCTGTAATTTTTTTTTTTTCATTTTTCTGTATTCATTTGGTGGGTCAACTGAATGGAATTCCTGCTTGCAGGCCTTTTGCATGCATTGCAAGAAACACTTCTCCAAGTGTTGCAAGAAACACTTCTGCAAGTGTCTTCTTCAAGCAACACTCTCCCTCCCACCTGGAAACCCACTGAGATGCCCTTCTGAAGGCCGATGCCACCTTGAGCCACCCAGCACAGAGCCTCAGGCTGGAGGAAACTTGTGCCCACCCTTCTAGACACTTACCAAAACATGCCTCATGTTCAAATCAAGTGGAAAAAATGAGGGGAAGCTCTACAATCAAAAGCCATGGCTATACAGCGAGCCCCAAATTGCCCAATCTGTTCACGTGCCATCGTCAACCCTCTGTGTCATCGTCAAATCTGTCCAGGGGCTCGATGGCCACATGGCCAGGAACCACGGACTGATGGGAAACACTTGTTCACATTGCACAACGGGCTTATACAACAAGTAGCCTTGTCTCTATTTATAATTTTGATATTTGTTCATCAAAATTTTTCATATTAACTTTGAGTTTTAAAAACATTACATTAAAATAATGTTTCTCTTGATGCCTGAGATTTGGTGCCTTTTACATTTTGTGCGAGAGGGAGAGCCTCATGCACCTCGTCCTGCCCCCGGCCCTGCTGAAGGCTCCCCCTCCGTGCTTACATGTGCTTCTAGAATAGTCTACCCCCACTGTCTGTTATAAGCTGAGTATTTGCCTGTCTCCAAGACTGTGATCTCACCAAAATGTGGGCTCCCTGGGGGCAGGGACTTGTCTTCTTTATTTATCTCAATACCCAAAGCCTGGGAGGCTGTGACGAGGAGCGTGCGCAACAGTCACCGGCTGAATGACGCACTGGTCCCACCCGCAGCTATTAGCTTTTTCTCCCATTGACGCTAGAGAACAGAGCCCAAGGATTTAGTGCCCCTGCCTACCCCCTCCCCTTCTAGAGAGTAAAACAGAGAAGGGGACGTTCTAAATGACATTTTCTTCCCCAGGTAAAGCTGTTTGGGGCCTGAGAGGCCTGGCAGACCTGGGTTTGTCATCAAGGCTAACCTGGGTGGTCTGGGCAGCATCCTGTTCTGATGAGAGAGAAAATGGTCCCTTCTGTGCCTGCTGTCCTTGGAGTTCAGACTGGCGGCCAACAGATCCTCCAGCTTTGAGGTGTTACACCCTACCTCTCAGGCACCATGGCTTAGAGCTGCAGTCCCCAACCCCTGGGCCATCAACTGGTACCAGTCCATGGCCTGTTAGGAACTGGGCCGCAGGGCAGGACTTGAGCAGCAGGCGATGGAGCAAGTGAAGCTTCATCTGTATTTATAGCCACTCCCCATCGCTCGCATCACCGCCTGAGCTCCGCCTCCCGTCAGATCAGCAGCGGTATTAGATTCTCATAGGAGCAAACCCTACTGTAAACTGAGCATGCGACGGATGTAGGTTGTTCACTTCTTATGAGAATCTATTGCCTGATGATCTGAGGTGGAGCTGAGGTGGTGATGCTAGCACGGGGGAGTGGCTGCAAATACAGATTGTTATTAGCAGAGAGGTTTGACTGCACAATAAATGTGATGAACTTGAATAAACCTCAAACCACCCTCCCCCCATCCCAGTGCATGAAAAAATTGTGTTCCATGAAACCGGCCCCTGGTGCTAAAAAGGTTGGGGACCACTGGCTTAGAGGGTCACAGGAGGGTCCACGGGACGAGGGTCCAAAACATCCCATCCGTGGCAGGTACAGGTGGAGGGAGGTGAGAATGTTTCTGAGCCCTGGGCAGAAGCTGTCCCCATCACTGCCTTCCAGTGGGGGTGGACAGGTCACCAATAAGACAAAGAACCTGAGAGCACTCTGCAGGCGGTCAGGCACCCGCTTGTTCCTCATTTTGCATTGCTGCAGACCTCGAGTGTGTGCTGGGCTGAGCTGCAGGGGCATTTGGCTCCCATTTGGGGGAAGAGACTACTTGATGGTTTGGGTTCCAGAGCTGCTGCCAGTTGTACCCGCCCTGGCTGTCCTCTCTGAGGTCCCAGAGACAGCGTCAGCTCAGAGGCACCAGGGCTGTGTGCCCAGGAGCCAGTAGCAATTGGATTAGCACCACAGCCTTGGCCAGGCGCGGTGGCTCACACCTATAATCCTAGCACTCTGAGAGGCTGAGGCAGGAGGATCGCTTGAGCTTACGAGTTCGAGACCAGCCTGAGGGAAAGCAAGACCCCGTATCTAGAAAAAATAGAAAAATTAGCCAGGCATGGTGGCACACGCCCATAGTCCCAGCTACTCAGGAGGCTGAGGCAGGAGGATCGCTGGAACCTAGGAGTTTGAGGTTGTGATGAGCTATGATGATGCCACAGCACTCTAGCCAGGGTGACAGAGCAAGACCCTGTCTCCCTTCCTCCTGCAAAAGAACCA
>CAUYRT010050939.1:0-17031 GCA_963574885.1 Lepilemur ruficaudatus | reverse complement strand
AAGAACTAAATAAGAAATGAGGACTATACTTTGTCTATCTAAAAAGAAAAAGAGATTAAGCTAGAGGCATGATAAATGGTTAAAATGTGTCTCTCTAGGACTTACCAAAATTAGGGAGGTCTTTTCTCTCCAGGCAAGACTACACTTACATTTTTCAACCAGGACCCTTTATTTGATTGCATTAGGTAAGATAGCACTCAATATTTTGTATTCAACTTTTCATTTAGTTATTTGAAAAATATTTATTGATCATCTTCTATGTGACAAAACCTTCTATTAGACACCGGAAATGCAAAGGTAAAGAGTAGCTGACAATCTAGCTTATTTGGGTAGGTCACAATACTGTCTATGAATCAGATTAATACAGTTCCAGTCTACTTTACTTGTCATAGGAGAACAGACTGGACTACTACCTGTTGATGAGTCACCAGGACTGAACAGAGGAGGCTGAGAGATAGTCTCCTTTTCCTCCACTGCCCAACGCAGCCTCTATCTGTCCTTCCCCTGACACCCTTGATACTTCTAAGGAAGCAGCTTGGATGCCAAGGATATCTCCAGGAAGGTACATCAGTAACAAAGGCCTTCTCTATTTAAGAGGATTTCCTCTAGGAGGGGATATTCCTCAAGGGCCTAAAACCTTATACAATCCCCAGGGAAAAACCACTCCTCTTCTACCCTCTCCTCCATGCCAAGAGGCTGAGATTACCCTGCTATAGTCCCCCTACTGTTACCTCATACCTGGGAGCCAGCCAGGAGGGAGTTGTGTTACTGGAGACTTAAGACTTCTTCTGAAATGCAGGTTCCCTGTCTCTGCTCAACTTGGGGTCTCCTCTGTACTCCTCTCCACTTTTAATTGTGTTAATAAGAAAACCATTAGCACAGTTGTATGAATTATTAGTTCCTTCCTGGAAGTACTTCCCCATCACATGCCCTATGGGCAAAACTGTTATAGTTCCTCCTGTCCTCCTCCTGTCCTGCCAAGGACATGTGCTCCAGACACTGTGGAGCCTCTTCAGCCTAGCCAAGGAGAATCTGCCCGATGGGGAAGGCACTTACCTGCTGTGGCTCAGTCTGGCATTGGTCGTGGACCAATCTCAACTCTGGGAAAACCCCAGAAAAAAAAAGTTTTTTGATTTCTCTGCCGCTTCTCAGTCTGCTCCCCAAGAACACACACATGTTGAAAGTTCTGTGTTCAGAAAGAGGCTGTGGTGCTTGTTAATTTCTCCACCATAATTTTCATCTGGTTAAATCATCAACAGAAGTGAACCCTATTTCCCAACTTCCATGTTTGCATTTTTAAAGCCTGGAGAATGTGTTTATTTCAACCCTTCTCTCCACTTCTCTTTGCACTGTCACTCTGGGTTGCTCTCTTCTAAGTCGACATCTCTACAACAGGTGCTGTCATCCATGGACAGGCACACTAGAAATCTTTTACTACTTAAGGGTCATGCTCAAAGCATCACATGTTCATTACAATTGTCTGGTCCCTCCCTAAGCAGCTGCCTTTTGGAAACTAAGCCAAAAAAGGTTAAGTGACTTGCTCAAGAGCACACTGTGAAAAGGAACAGACCCTGGCGTTTGTAGGAGAAGGAGCAAGGGGCAGGAACTTAGTCTGATTCTGTGTGCCCTTCCAAGTCTAACACATGTGCATTTCTGTCTGTTCATCTGTGCATTGCATTGCATATTAGTGTGTCCACGTGCTCATGTTGTGCAAATGATTGGAAATCTCCTTCAGTATGTTTTTTAAATGAGATAGTTTATAAATAAGGCTATCTTGTATAAGAGTGTTTGGATACACATGTGTAAATTTCCCTATCCAATGAATGGCACCACCCTTCCCCAGGGTGGCCAAAAGTAACCTGTCATCTCCCACTCAATCAATGACCCTTTTTTTTTTCTAGCCTGTCTCTTAAATATATTTCATTGCCATAATATCATCTCCTCTCCATCTCCACTGCTCCCACTCTGGCCCAGACCACTATAATCTTTTCATACAAATTCCTGGCTCCAGTTTTAATCCCTCCAAACTACCCTCTACAATGGAACTGAATTTTTCTAAAATCCAATTCTGAGCGGTAAGACCTCTGCCTAGGGCGCTAATGTCTCCACACTGCCCTAGGGATAACATCCAAGTTGCTCAATCCTGCTTTAGGAGGTCCTTCTCCCTACTCCCACCTCTCCCCCGCCTCTTACCCCTTTTACTCTCCCCACCAAATGGTGAAGTTCTATTGATTGACTCTGCTCTGGTCCTGCGGATTTTCGCTCGAACTTCAGTCCCTCTGGGAAACTTTGCCGCTCACCCGCTTCTGCCCAAGTCAGCAATTACAACACATGATGTTTTATCGGTTTGCATGTCAGTTAGCCCTTTCCAGATTGTGAGCTCTAGAAGGACTAACTCCTATTCCATAGAAAGGTCTTACCGACCCTCGAACAAGAGGCAAAGGAAAGGGCAATAACTGTGCCTGACCCACCTCAGGCTGCACCAGCACAAGCCTCAGTGCAGCGGCCGCTCAAACCCACTTAGTGATCAGGCCCCAGGCTGGAGCTCCGTGCAGACGCCAAGTTGGGCTTGTGCATCCGGAGCCCCAAAAGTACTGTTCTTAAAATCCTCCCCAAATGCAACCTCTTCATTCAGGACTACACTTACCAGAAAGCTGCGTAGGGCTCTCTAGTGAGTTTGGGAGAATCCAGAACACGGAGGGCGGAACTAACCCACCCGAATTAAAATCTGTCGATTGCCGCGGGAACCGAGGCATTCTCTGGCTTTCTTCCCAGGACGGAGTGTGCGAAGGGTCGCTTAGAATGGTCAGTCTGTCAGCCTATGGTGTCGTCAAAAGTTCAGAGAAATGGAGACTTTGGAGAGAGTGAAAGGAGAGGGAACATCCACAACTGCCCTTGCATTCCCTCCCCCCTGCCCCGCCCCGCCCCTCCCAGGCTTTGTGTCAAGCAGAGTCCGGTGGCTAGAAAACCGGTGGGTCCCTAGCCCCCAGGTCTTTCCTGCTCACACTGGCTTGGAAGGTCTCTTGGTCTCTAGAGGTCCCGTGCCCTGGCCGCCACGCTGTGAAGCCATCGGGCATCTCCTGAAGAAGCGAGGTATGGCTAGTGGAGCTCCTGGCTGTTCTTAGTCTCTAGAGAAGTCGCTACATGGGGGCCCAGCCTCCCCTTCTCTCTTGCTCCTGATCTTCAGCCTTCAAATTCCACTCAGTTCCTGCCTCAAGGACTCATCCCCACCAGTCTAGATGCAAGGATCCCACCCTCCACCCTAAATCTTTTTTTTTTTTTTTGATACACAGTCTCACTCTGTTGCCCAGGCTAGAGTGAGTGCCCTGGCGTCAGCCTAGCTCACAGCAACCTCAAACTCCTGGGCTCAAGCAATCCTTCTGCCTCAGCCTCCCGAGTAGCTGGGACTGCAGGCATGCGCCACCATGCCCAGCTCATTTTTTTCTATATATATCTTTAGTTGGCCAATTAATTTCTTTATTTCTATTTATAGTAGAGACAGGGTCTCACTCTTGCTCAGGCTGGTTTCGAACTCCTGACCTTGAGCGATCCGCCCGCCTCGGCCTCCCAGAGTGCTAGGATTACAGGCGTGAGCCACCGCGCCTGGCCTATAATTACAAGTTTTATAAAGAGAATGCTTTAAGAAAAGGGAGATCAGGGCCTAGAATCAAGAAGGAGCTTATCTAAACTTTAGTCAAAGTGAGAGAAATTTTAAGCCCATCTTGGCCAGAGTGTTTATTCTCCAAACCTAAAATGTGCCAGCATAAGAAAATAAGGAAAGAATAAAGGAAAATATAGTACAACACAAAACAAATGAGATCCCAAAACTAAATAGAGATTAAAATATTGAGTTAGAATATTAGAAATCACAAAGTGAGTTGTCACTTCACATCTATAACATGTGTAATAAAATATTGGGAGATACGGCTTGGAGGAATTTTATGGTTACCCTGATGGGAAACTTTGTGAAGAAAAGACTATTTTTCCTAGGTGTTTTACACTTATTACTCCTTAAAGGTGGCAAAATAGACCAAGAAATCTCTCATTTTGTGCTGGATAATTTAATGAAAACATTGATCACCTTTAAATTAAGAATTCTAAGAGAACAAACTACTTGTATGACCAGTGCAAGAAAGTCATGAAATATGGTAGCTGTAAGACTAGAATAGAAATTCAGTTCTTACGTAGCACGATAAAATGTAGCTTTTAGATAAGAATAGTTGACATTCATTGAGCATCCACGCTTGACAATGTAATAGACCTTGTATGTACATTTCATTAAAATTTGCTCTTCAGAGAAATTTACAGATTCCCCCTATTATTACTGCCATTTTGCATACTTCAGAACCTAGTGTTAGGAAAAGACATACACTAGTGAGTTTGAGAGCTGGGATGTAAACCAGGAAGATACGACTCCAGAGACCTTGCTCTTATTCATGCCTTTTAGCATAAGTTAGGATTTGCAGTACTGTAAGAACCATGGAGAATGTAAGAGACTTCAATGGGTTTGAGGACTGAGAAAGGATGTTCATTTCCATAAGGTAATGGGGACTCATGTAATCTTTTGATTTATTTAAAGTAGCCATGCTTATTTCTCAGACATTTTTTGCTTAGATGAACCATTTAGAAATATTGTGGCTATATTGTATATATTTATTTCATTTTTTACCACTGTTTATTAAACATTAATGCTTTCTGGTTATGAATTAATTAGAAGCCAGCAAAATAATAAAACAGTGTTTCTCTTCGGCTTAACTACTCATCAGTATACGAAATTGTTTCTGCTCTCTGAGGTTGGATCTTGTCAAGTTCAGTAGTCTCTGCATCATTGAGATACTACTTTTCTACCAAGAAAAAACATTAAAATAATTATATAATATATGTTTAGAGTAGAAAAATTGCAAGGAGGAGAAGAAGAAGAAGAAGAGAGAATGAGTGCTATCATGATGAGCTGACACTTCCAGATTATCATGTCTTGTTTTATCTTTGTGTGCCTTCAGTCTTAGTGAAGGTTTTCCTGTTTTATCATGGCAATTGATGTTGCTGATGAACATAATGTCCACTATATAATAACATAAATTCATACATATTGTTCCATTTACTACTTATCATACTAATAAAAGGCCATGTTGCAATGACCCACAAAATACACTTTAGAAAAAGAGTTGAGATAATATAGGATGTGGACTTTGGCTACCTGTCTGAGCCTGGAGCCAAAGCTTAAGTCTGCTTACAATACTGAGTGCTTTGAAAATGATTAACACTCAGTTTCAATAGAAGGTAGTTCTGCTTCCTTTAACAGGAATGACAACCATTGGACCAGGGGTCTGCTGGCCCCAGTCAAAGCCAGCACAAACTGGTTACTGCCAAGAAGCCCAAAGTTGACTGCTCATAGACATTTTCTCTCATTTTAATGCTAAAAATCCTGTCCAATAATGGAGATTTCACATGCTACTGAGATATTTGATGTATGAAGAAGCATGATTGCTAGACGGGAAGTTGTCAACAAAACTCTGTCTCTACATGCAATGATTTTAATGCTGGTGTTAGGCTTTATTTCTTTACCCTTTAAAAATTCCCCAGCCCTTTTATTAGGGGAGCCCGTTTGGTTGCTGTTTAACCATCACTGTCTCCCTTTTGTTTGAACAAAACCCCCCATAAAGCATAAGTATATAAATTTCTTTTTCAGTCTCATACCAATTTTCTATTGACTCGGAAGCCAAGAACCGTGAGGTCAGCAACAGCATCGCAATTCAGTGTTCAGTCCTTTCCCCCAAAATAGGTGATTTGGCTTACCCATCAGGCATCCTCAGCTGAAATAGTCCCCCTGAAAATTGCTTCTTTGAAGTACTTCAAAAGCAGCAGAAGCCATCATTCTGGAAAGAAAACTTGGGGTTAGATAATAGTCAAACAAAAACACCCTGGGAATTTCTATGGATCATTAATGGATATTGTATGGAGCAAAGACTCTTGCACCCCTCCCCACCAAGGCTTGCTTTTACAAAGGGAAATCCTAGAAAATCAGCACCCACTCCTACTGAGATTAGTGACCCTATGTCTTTGCAATAAAAAGATTCTGAAATTCCTTCAAAATAACCTGACTAAATTATTGTTTACTGGAACATATATCCATTCACTATTTAGTTGGACCCCATAGTCTCAAAATAGTCCAGAGAAATAAGAATTAGTAGTACATGTGTTTTAGAGATAAAAATCTGAGCTTCATCAATGACTGGTTTATTTATCTTCCTCTGAAAACTGAGTTATTGAACTTTCCTAAATCCTAAGCAAATCTTACTCTTGCAGACAAAACAGCTAACTAGTGCTTGCCACAAAGTTGGGCTATAGTAAAGATTTCGTTCGGTAGAAGGGCACATATAGATGAGATAGGCTAGTTGGTAGGAATTTTTGTCCAAAGGTTTCAA
The DNA here is from genome assembly GCA_963574885.1 of Lepilemur ruficaudatus. Lineage (NCBI taxonomy): Eukaryota > Metazoa > Chordata > Mammalia > Primates > Lepilemuridae > Lepilemur > Lepilemur ruficaudatus. Next base: position 10,606 of record CAUYRT010050939.1, on the reverse strand, counting down.
CTCAAGTTTTCCATCTTAGGTGCATGCTATTGACATAAACACTGTAGACGTATACACCTTAATTTCATTTTATTTGGAGATATATAGATATATATGGATTTATATAGCTATCAGTTGGAAGAGATGTAACTCCTTCACCCCCTTTGCAAAGCCTTACTATGAAAATAAAACACAATTGCTAACTCTTTATTTACTGCTTTTCATGAGATCTAAGTGATAAATACCCATGCAGAACATAAACAATGTAATTAAAACTCATGACACTAGAATAACTGAGCGGAAACATGGAAACTGGATAGCACTTCCTTGGTTAATAGTAAAAGTGACACAGATATAAGTAGGCATGGCCAACTCATGTGAACTGTGTAAGAGAAAATGACAAAAGAGTAAAAGAGTAGGCTGACTTTAAGTTTACAAAACAGTATTTCATTTTGCCTTTTCTAGAGTTTTCTAATGATAGCTTTTCAGCTCAGTTTGACAGTTAATCACTTAAGATTCATTCTCTACAATGACATATGACTATTTTCTAATAAGAACATACAAATATATACCATTCTCATTTGTATATATCCTTATGTTGGCATGACGGTTGACACTCATTATCTCATGTGCTTATTTATCACAGAAGTTGAGCACACCAGGCATTTCTATTATGTATCTTTTTTCCAGAGGAGGAAGTGGTCACAGAGGAGTCACGTAATTTGATCAGTCACTCAGTTTCTGGTAAAATGGAGGGGTATTCAAAGTTGATCTAGATCATTCTAACACCTGTTGTCTCCTCTTTTGAAATCAAGGAAAAGGAAAACTTTTGCCCTAAGTCAAATTTTCTTACTTTCTACTGGACATGTCAGCATAAAGCAATATTCTTCATCATCCTGGCCACCTTAGAAAAAAAATCAAAATATTCTTTGTTTAGATGTATTCATACAAAATCAGTCCTATGTGTATATCTGTATTGTATATACAAAAATAATTCCAAGTTTAATCGACCTGTTTTTTAATTTTCTGTAAGTAGGAAAAAAGTTATCCATCTTAGAAGGGATAGATGTGTATCAGTAAAATATATCTTGGGGTATTAACTTCTTTGGTTTTGGAAACATATGTAAAATTTAAGAATTCATTCTTGAATTCTGTTATGTCTCAACCTCATATGAGATGTCTTTTCTTCTCAGGGAATTAAAAGCCTTTACTCCCTGACGTTCTCTCTCCCCCGTCACAGGGAAATTCAAATCCAGAAAATGATTTTATGATGTTCAGAGCTTCGGTATATAAATTTTAAAGACCCAGCATCCCAAGCAGCAGTCATGCATGGCATAGAACAATTCATACCGAATCCCAACAAGAGGAATCTTTGATAAGAATAAACAATTTCACTAGACTCTCTCGCAGTTCAGCTTTGATCATTGTTTTCTGGATTTTCTTTCTTCTCTTGTCTTTTAAACTTTAGTGTTCCCTGGGATTCAGTCCTGACTCTTTCTTTTTATTTTTAACCAAGGCAAGTTTATTATCATTTTTCACAGTTTTGACCTCTGCCAATATGAGACAACTCTCAAGTATGTATCACTTTCCTAGGACTCTTTTGAGTACTTTCCAAGCAAACCCAGTCACACTGAGGCTCAGGAATGTTACACAAGTTGCCTGAGGACATACAGCTAGTCAGAGGGAGCTAAAACAGAGCTTGAACTCAAATAAACATTTTTTTTTAATAAATGAGAAAACTGAGAGCCAGTAACTAACTCAAAGTCAGTAGTGTCAGGGGAAGATTTTATTTAATGTCTCAAGATTTCCTGTTCAGTTCTTTGTAATTCTTCCTTTTTATTTTGTGTATCATATTTCTCCCAGCAGTCAATTGGCATCTTATACTTACTGTGTACACATGATTTAAGATTCAGTACTATCTAATCCAAGTAAACATTTGGAGATCAAAACTAATCTCTTGACAATTTTTAATTACGTTAATGTTTATCAAACACAGTGAGTGCCAAATGTTCGAGCTATAATACCTTCTAAAAACAATCAGACTGTACAATCAAGGCATTCTCTAACTTATTCAAGTTCCCAATCTAAATTTTTGCTATGAAAAATGTTGAAACATCATTTTACCACTTTCATAGTAGTTACACTGCCTATTTTTCACCTTTGTTCTAGTGTACTATCTTGATTTTATTTAAAAGTGGTTTCTTATGGAAAAACCTACATTGTTGGACATCACTAAAGAGAATATTGATTTTATTTCTCTATTTTATTTCTTCATTGGTCAGGACATTCATACACTTGCCTCAGGTTTTTCTGTTATTCTTCCATAAAACCCCCACATAAAAGCATACACATGGTTATTGATTGTGGCATTTACTCCGAAGGATCAAATCAAAACACCTAAGAGGTCACAATGACATTGTGTTTCATCAGATCATATCTCCCACACTTTCCTTTGTAAATAATACTGACATCAAAGCTGAAATCTTAAAGTAAAACTAAGCCAATAATCATCCATCAAATACCTGATAAATGAATATTTTTAGTAAGCAAAAAGTAAATTAATGTTATATACATACACACTTCACATATATATGTATATATAAGAAAACACAAACATAAAGTATCTACTAAATGTGAATAAGATATTACACACACACACACACACACACACACACGAGATCATGACATATACAATCAACAGACAACAATATACATTGGGGAAAGTAAGCCCTATTCAAAAAAGGATCCTGGGACAATTGGATAGCCACTTGCAGAAGAAACATGATCCCTCTATCTCACCACATACAAAAACTAATTGAAGATGGATAAAAGATTTAAATGTAAGGCATGAAACCATAAAAATGCTAGACGAAAACATGAAAAAACTCTTGTAGACATGGACGTACGCAAAAAATTTATGACTAAGACTTCAAAGGCAAATATAGCAACAGCAAACATTTCTTTTAGAGTAGAGCTATCCATCTTATTTTTTGACACTTTTCATAACTCTAGGTAAGTCAGCTTTCTTCCCTGCCAGCCCCGTCCATTTAGAAAAATGTATTAATCCAGCACAGCTGGTAGGAATTTAGGTGCTAAGAGGATTAAACTTTTATCAAAGAAAATAAAGAAATAAAGTTCTCATTATATTTCGTTTTCTTTCCATCTGGTTACCTAAGCTCAGAGACCAAGAAGGCCTGAGCAAGCTGCTACAGGATTTCCTATATCTGGGGGAGATTTATTTAACAGGTTATAATAACAGTTCTGGTTTTGTATTTGAGTTCGAGGGTTGAGTTTTGAAATGTTCTAACTTCATTTCTGAAAAAGAGTACACGTGCTAAGTGCTATTTCCTTGAGTTAAATTGTACCTGGGGACTTAAATATCTCAACTTTGATGACTTTCAAATGGGTACTCACATGTGCACATGCACACACATGCACACACACCTCACAACAGTGGAGACTGAGCAGAAAACTAAAAGGAAAGCTTTACTCCAATTGCTGCTCTGCAAGGAGCCCCTATCTAACTAAGATCACCGACTTGTTTGGCACGGGTATTCAGGGTTTTTAAAGATACAAAAAAAAGGTGGCATTTTGCCAGATATTTCCTACTCATAAAGCAAACAAAAACTTGTAAATAATATATCTGTAGGTTTTGTTAGTGTGTTTATACTATAACATATTGTAGTCTAGAGAGAGTGAATTTGTCTTTTTCTATGATGATCAGAGTGGCATTTTCTGGTGTTGATCTGTGAGATTGTTTTTGTTCTACAGGCAAACACCGTGGTCTAGCTTGAGTGTCAATCCAGCTCCTAGAGAAATTGATCAGAAGATGCGTTTTTTCCCTGCTCAGAGTTGCAATCACTCCACACCCTTCACCATTTTTGTTTAAGTCTAAGTGTAAACTCTTCTTGTGTATGCTATTAGTCTATTCTCTCTATCGCCCTATCTCTCTGTCTCTCTCCCTTTCATTCATATATACATACATACACACTCACATATACACACGCATACACATTATAGTTTCAGGCAGTAGCATATATATATATATGGATATAGATATAGCTTACTTATTTTTATTATCCTAAGAGAGTCACCTTTTCTTGTCTTTCTTATTTCTTAAAAAAAGAACTTTTAAAAATTTATTTATAAAATTGAATATGAGAGAACAATTTATTTAGCTCACTGGCTTCAAATAAAACATTAAAAAAATATTCTTGTCTCAATTCTTTAGGTCAAGGCTTCTCTTTGGGTCCTCAGAAAATTGACAAGGAACAAAGTTTATATGCTAATACTTTACTGGATAGTGTAATTTCAAGAATGTAGATGTAAGGGAAAAGAAAATTAAGGCAGACAATGAGGGAGATAAAATCAAGGGAGCCTGGACACTACTTGGATCAAACACCAGTGATGGCTCAACAGCATAGGTCTGTCTTTAGAGAAGCCAAACAAACTACACACTTATTACCTCGTGTAACGACTGTTTAGTCAATATTCAACTAATGTTCCACATAACACCTCTTGAAGAATATACCACTATTTGGATGAGTTTTATCTTTCAAACTGAACAACTTTTTCATAGAAAATCCAATAAATGTATACTTTAAGAATTAAAATGTTGACGTTATGTTTTTAGACAGTAATACACTCACAAATTTACTTTATATTGGGTTTCTAGTCTTAGAATGTCAATTAGAAACAAATTTAAATTGTTTAAGTTGTGTACCATGTTTAAATAAGCCCCAAATATTTTCTCCATATACATACATTATACCAAACAAGATGAAGGGGTCACCTCTTCTGGATCTATGCATTATGTACACATTCATTAATTCCACGTGTAATCATCTTTACTTTGCCCAGAGAGCAGTGTTTCTATAATTGGTTTATTTCTTAATTGCAGTTTAATTGCAGACTGTGAGCTTCAATATGTCTGAAACTTGGTGAAGTGAACAATGCAGAGGAAAAAAATGGCAAAGAGTTGAGTTGGAACACATCAGAATTTTTTCTGCTACAATGAAAGGAAAATATTTCTGCCTAAGAGATTGTTATTTGTTGCCATAGTTTCTGATGAAATTATGATTTTAAGCAAGAGAGATGTGTACTGCATCTCAGGACAGTCTATCCAAGTAAATAAAAAAATGCATCCACTGGATTTTGTTTTCCATTGATGAATTGTTCACTCCAGTGAGTATCGGCTGCCCTGTTTTTCCAAGTTGTTCATCCACAGAACTGGACTCACAGATTATTGAGTTTCTCAGCAGCTTGGAAGGAAAGGAGCAAAGTTGGAGGTGAGAGCTATGGTGGGCTTGTAACCTGGCTTACCAATAAAGAAGGAAAAAAGGAAAGAAGGAAGGGAGGAATAAGGGAAGGAATGAAGGGGGGGGAGAAAGAGAGAGAGAGAGAGAGAGAGAGAGAGAGAGAGAGAGAGAGAGAGAGAGAGAGAGAGAGAATATGCATTTTTTTAGTTTATGGTTTCCAGTTGCTGATTGACTTATTGTTTGCTTTTTAAAAAGTCTCTATTGACCAACTGAAACTGGAAACATTTTCATCTACTATAATAATAAGCCCTGGTTTCTGAAAAGAATGTTAACTTCCTAAAAAACCATTACATGCACTACTTCATTTTTTCTACAAGAAGTCTAGTCAGGAAGGAATAGCAATTTCCCTAGGTGGAGAGGAAACTGAGACAGAGGGTTCTGATGACTTCCCAAGGTCACAGTGCTAGAGTCAGGGTTGGGTTAATACCCCAAGACTCATAAAGGGAAAGGAGATTGAACAGGTATTTATTGTCTAGAATGGGCCAGGCCTCATATCATGTACTAAAGGTAATTTTTATCTCAAAAAAAAAAAATTTTTTTTTTTTTTGAGTAGGAGATCTCTTTCAAGGAGATTTTACAAACAAAAATTTGAGGTTCTGAGTTGCAAAGCAATTTACTCAAATTCCTATCTCTAAAAAAGCTGGAATTAAAATCTAATTTCTGATTGTCATTTCTATGAATGGCTACATTTTTAGCCCCCTGTCCTTAACTGAGAACCAATAATTACATTTTCTAACATGTGTAGGCACTTACTATATAGCAGGCATTGTATGAAGAAATCTTAAATTCACTATTGTTATTCTGTGAGAGAACTCTTACCCTACTTAAAGTAATGGGACAACCTCTCTCTCCTCATTTCAGACAAAATCCTTCTCCGGGATTGTTTTAAACTGAGTTAAAAAAATTAATTAATTTTAAAAAAGTTCTTCTTTGATCATGAGACTGTAAAAATAAGAAGGATAATTGCCTTCTGAGGGGAGGCAGGACTCTTACCTCATGAAGAAAAATTATAACAACAAGAGTTTTTTTCCCACTTACTAGCAGAGTGGTACCGTGATTGGCTTCATGTCTTGGTGGATTTGAGTACCCCAGCATTTCTCTATCATTCTGGTCTTGTAGGGAGTTGGAGCACAATGTGACGTCTCTTGGTGGAGACTGTGTAGAATAACATATTTGTTACACAGAAATGGAGATGAGAAAATTTTCCTAGTTCTCACTAATATAATAATAATGTCATTCCTAATTAGGGAAGCCATGGGGAAATACAGAAGAGCACATTTGCGTTAGGATTTTCCTATTATGTATGTCAAAATAATTTTTTTTGCAATTTGCTAAAGATAGGGTGTTAACCACTTTGGGTGTTAATTCCCTTGGGTACCTGTCCCTTAAATCGAAGACATAAACAACATTTGTAATTGGTCATGGCAAAACAATTTCAGGCAGGTAAATATCACCATAAAGGCAACATGTAGCTGCTCAATATGTTGAAAATCAGAAATTAAATTAAACCAGCTATGTGAACTCTGTTGGTATTAATGTTATTTTTTTTTATTCTTGTTAACTGGAAAGGCCTTTGTTAATGTTCTCTGACATTATTGTATTACTAATTCAACATCTAACTTAAGATCAAGTCTATTCAAATTCCAAAGAAATGGCAGTGTTTCCATATTCAAAAGGGCAAAAATAAAAATAGTTCAAATGTTTAAAATGTTTAAAACTTTTTTTTTCTTCTTTTGAACGGCAAATGCAGTCAAATGTTTCATAAATAACCCTCTTCAAAGAATAAGATGCACTGAAGCTTTTATAGCTATCAAAAAGGTACACATTGATCTTCCTACATTGATTCCCTTGTAAATAAAAAGAAAAAAACATTTTTTCATGCAGGAGTGGTTCAAGAAAAAAAATCTGCCAACTGATGGCTTTGTGTTGTTAAGAATCTTTAATAGCAAATTATTCATTCAGAATTATTTATTTCCCCTATCATGGTTACTTCCATGTGTCAACTTGACTGGACCACAGGGTGCCCAGGTATTTGTTAAACATTATTTCTGAGTGTATCTATCAGGACATTTCTGAGTAAGATTAACATTTGCATCAGCAGACTGAGTAAAGCTGATTGCCCTCCCTAATGTGGGTAGGACTCATTTGATCGGTTGAAAATCCCAATAGAATAAAAGGCTAAGTAAAAAGGAATTATTTCTCTCTACATGACTGTCTTCAAACTGTGACATCAGTCTTTTCCTGCCTTTGTATTCTGATCCAGATTGGCACTGTATAAGTTGGCTCTCCTGCTTCTTAGGTCTTTGAACATGAACTGGAAAAGTACTATTTGTTCTCTTGAGTCTAAAATTCTTACCCTCCATAAATCACATGAGCCAATTCCACACACACACACATTTCCCTATTTGTTCTTTTTCTCTGAAGAACACTAACACAGATTTTAGTACAGGAGTGGTTTTAAAGGAACAGAATTTTAAAGACGTGTTTTCTGAATTGATTCTAGGGTTTATGGCATTATCTCTCTAATCTGATTAAAGACGCTAATGACTATTTCCAGTACTAAAGAGAGCACCAATAGTCTATGGCATGACCCGACAATAGATACACATGAAACAGCTCTATTGGATACTCCTTATTAACTACTTAGAAGAAGCAAACAGCTGGATAACCTTGCATATGTACTTAAGAACATTTCTGGAAATCTAACGGATATAATGAAGTTGACTTTTTGCTCTAATGTGGCTGGAAAAAGTGGTGACAGGAAAGGATGAGCTCAGGGATCCAAATTCCCAGATCAAGCACTACATATATGTCCTGATGGCTTCTATGTGTACCTTAAAGGAGACACTTATCTACTGCAGCTGCTGAGATTGCTGATCTCTTGTAACCTCATGCCTCTATTATAGATGGTATTTGAGTATTTATGTGAAAGTATAGCTTCCAGATCAGAGGCTGGGCTTCTTGTAAGAACAGGGATTTCCTTTGCATTTTTCAAATCTCTCCTAGTTTCACCCATGCTCAGTGAATAATTAGAGCTCAATAATATAAATGTGAATTGATTTTTCAGGTATCAAGGAAATAAGTTAATCTGGGATGTAGATTATTATCACGGTCACTTTGCCTTATTTACTACTTTTTAGAAAAATGCCTTTCTAATACATCTTTTATCAGACAAAATAAAACAATTTATTTTATTTTATCAGACAAAAGAAAACTATTTATTTTGTTTGACCTACCCTTTCTATAATATATACTAGTGAATGAATATATATATAATTAAACCCAATCACAACTTTATGAAGTAGAGCATACTATCTTCACTTGGTCTGCTGAATAAATTGTCAACTTCTCATGGCTAATAGGAGATAGAATGGGAGGATTCATATCTTTTCTTTCTGATGCAGAGACTACACTTATTCATCACGCCTAAAAGAAAAGATCTATGAAATTTTTTTTTTCTGCTTACTTCATCTAAGTTAGCCTTTTTGCAGCACTTTTGATTCTAATGAAGCATAGATTAGCTTCCTAAATTGTGAGCTGTATTGCATTTGCCATTTTACTGCAGGAATATGAAAACATAATAGGTTTTCTCCATATCAGTATAAGACGTTTCAGACAAAAGGTAAAAACTCTCCCATGTTCTCCAAAATGTCTGAAAATCTTTCTCTCTCTAGAATGCCCTGTTTCTGCTCAGTTCATTTCCAAAGATATACATAATCACAGCTGCTGTAAAATTGAAGTTAGAAATCTAATTATGAAAAAGAAAATGAGCATGCATTTAACCATATTTTATTTAACACAGATTATAACTTAGAGCTCCAGGAAAATTGATGTGTTTGTTATGAGATAATGTGATTCATATGCAATAAAAACTAAGATGTTAAAAAAGGGCATGAGAGCACGTCATTTGTAAGAGAGATGGCCAAAGAACTAGTTATTTGCTAAAGTTAAATTACATATTTATTTCAAAGTAATGTGCATTTAAATTTTTTAACAAAGGTCAATGTAGATGTAGAAGTCAATCTCTCACCCCACCACCAACCTACACTTTTGGTATGAATTCTGAGCTCAGAATTTTATTTAAAATAGTCAAAATTTCCAAAGACAATAATGATTGGGTTATTCTCCTAACCTCTGAGACAACTTTATCATTCTAGGACTTTTTTTTTCTTTTTTTCCAGGTTTTCTTTTTCTACATTTATTTTAAAGAATATAGAAATCAAGAAATTAAAGTCACCAAGTAGAGCCAAGAGAATTAATGGATACTTGAAAAAAATACAAGAATCAAAGTAATTGGGCCAATATAAAAAGAATATTATTTTTTTTCCTAAAGAAACTACCCATGGGATCTTAATTCCTTCTCAAGAATTACTCATGTTTACTCACATAAAAAAAGTGAAATTCTTACCTGCAGGATGTATTTTCTTGAAATTGTGATACACACAGTACTTAGGAAGAAATTATCCTTTGAAACTAATTTAGGCATTATATTTTATTATACTAACAGTAAGTTCTAGTTTTGTCATAAAAATGCAATTATTTGATATAAGAGTATTTTATTTTGTCAAATCTGAAAATGCAACACTTTTCATATGATTTTACAAAATGATTTCTGGATACTTTAAAATGTAATTATACTTCAATAAATTTGTCAAAAAAAGATGTTTAAAATCATAATTAAAAACAAAGTATGTTTTTAAAAGCAGTTCTTTTCAGTTGCTGAAGTACCTCGGTTGGATTACTGTCTCCATTCATCTTCACAGTAACTCTAAAAGGAAGGCAACATTCCCATTTTAGAGATGATGTAATCGAATTCAAAGATGTAAGTGCTTTAGCCATAATGTTACTGAGAGTCATCCCTGTACTTCAACCTCCAGTTTTCTGGCTCTAAAACTCATGCCCACATCCAGCTTTCATTTTTTTTTTCCCTGAGCCCCTGAGCTGCCCCCCGGGTGGCCCTCCAGTTGCTCAAAGTTCTGGACACGGCGTTGGTGGTGAGGAGCAGACTGCAGTTCACAGTCATTGCTGCTTTACCAGACTGTTCCTACTAATAAAACAAGCTGGAACTACCCCCCACACACACACAAAAAAAACACCTTAAATTACCTGGAGCTGAAACTACCTTTGTCGGAAAAACTGTGGAGAAAGGCTACAAATGAGGGCTACCATTTTTTTTCTTTATTGAAGTATACTTTACATATCATGCCTTTACTCCATTTTAAGTGTACAATTAAATGATTTTTAGTGAATTTACCAAGATGTACAGTTAATCACATAAATCAGTTTTAGAGGAATTCTTTCCCCCTATT
>CAUYRT010050938.1:0-16160 GCA_963574885.1 Lepilemur ruficaudatus | reverse complement strand
GGTTCTCTATTGTGGTCTTTTGAAGAGTGTGCTAGAATATTTGTATTTATTAAACTATTCAGTTATGTGTAAGATAAATGGCAAAGGAAAGAATTTGGGGGTCCAGGAAACTTGTAGGCTCCTATTAAAGTTCTATGCTTTTGGAGATAAGGCTGGTGCTATTAAGGGCACAAAGGAAAACACAGATGTGGGAGGTAACGGAATGAAGATTCAGGAAGAGGTGATGAAATAAAACCAAAAAGCTAGAAATATACTCCTATTCTAAATAGAATCCATTAAAAGTATTCATCATGATTTCTATGAGTTTTGAATTGATTGACATAATATTTCTCAAGTGTTTCTGCCAAATACTCTTTTAGGGTAATAATAATAATTGTTATATGAACAAAAGAGAGATACTTGGTCAAATAAGCTTAAAATTGACAGTATAACAAAAATGTTTTTTTAACACTGTTCACTGTGGTATTCTAAGAAACTAAATTAGCAATTATGATTTTCCAAAATTTGGTCACATAAAACTACACCACTTTGTACTCCTGTTTTTCAGAACATTTCTCATGGTTCTAATCTACATTTAGAAAATGCTGATCTACATTAAAAATACATTTTTTTTTAATTTTAGTCTACTCTCAAATTGACTTTCTCCCCCCACAGTTACAGTTGATATTACTGCCCTGTCTCTTGTACCTCTCAAGGAATTTCTTTCCAATTTTTAAATTATTGTAGGAAAAAAATCTGAGCCTGAAATTTGCATGAGGAAAGAACCTAAACTTTAAGAAGCTAGATTTCATGTTGTTTCTAACCAAAAAGTGGTTATGGAATGTATTTGTTACCATGAAAAATTTTTTTGTGAAGCCTGTTTGTGTACGTGTGTGTATTCAAATTTTAAACATCACGAGTAAACTGGAACGTGAATTTTTACGTATTTCCATTGAGCTTTAATGAGTATTCATTATGTCATGAAATGAAATACTTAAATAATTTTTCTTTTCCTAAAATACTGATTGTATCATTTATTTATGTGTTCTCTAATCTAACCCACTTCACTTCTAAAAATTGTATTTGTCACTATTCCAGATATTATACTAAGTGATAAATGAGACTATATTTCAGGAAGTTTCCTCTGTGTACCCTTTTTGTTCATCTTGAGGTGAAGCAAGAAATGGTAAAGTACTGTTCTCAGCCAACCTGTACTGTCATTTTTCCAGCAATAAAAATGAGTTAATTATTAAAAGATCATCAAATAATCCTACACTTAACTGTGTTAACTATTTGCAGTATTCTACAGACATATATCAGAGATATTGCAAGTTCAGTTCCAGACCACTGCCATAAAGCAAACACCATGATAAATTCAGTCATGCAAATTCTTTGTTTTCCCCGTGGATATAAAAGTTATATTTACACTATCCTGTAGTCTATTAAGTGTGTAATAGCATTATGTCTTAAAAAATGCATATAACTTAATTAAAAGTACCTCATTGCTAATAAATGCTGATGATTATCTGAGATTTGATGGAGTCATAAATGCTGGTGGAGGGTCTTGCCTTGGCATTGATGGCCGCTGACTCATCAGAGTGGTGGTTATTGAAGGAGGAGGCGGCTGTGGCAATTTTTAAAAATAATAACAAAATTTACTGCATTTATTAACTGTTCCCTTTATGAAATTTTTCTCTCCAGCATGCAATGCTGTGTGATAGCATTTTACCCACAGCAAAACTTCTTTCCATCAATACAAATATGAACATTTGTAAATATAATATTCATTATTTATTCAGAAATTACCATGTGATACCTTCTTTACATGCATTGTTGCCAATTCTCCTAAGAACCTTCTAAAGCAAGTCTTATTATCATGCTTTAGTTGAAGGAATAGAGGTACAATGGGGTTAATAACTATGCTCAAGAATATACACAACTGGTAAGTGCTAGACCTGGGCTTGAGTCAAGGTTTGTCAGGTTTCAGAGCCCATCCAATTTCCACTAAATAATAAGTCCCCCTAATTGGGGCTAATAAAATTGGTGAAAGGAAATGCATTCCATTACATTAGGGAGCTGCCTTAGTCCATTCAGGCTGCTATAGCAAGATACCTTAGACTGGGCAATTCATAAACAATGGAAATTTATTTCTCAGTTCCAGATGCTGGGAAGTAACAGCAGATTAAGTGTCTGGTGAGGGCTCTGTGCTTCCTAGATGGTGCCTTCTGGCTGCATCCTCACATGGCAGAAGGGGCAAGCAGGCTCTCTCAAGCCTCTTTTGTAAGAGTGCCAATCCCTTTCATGAGGGTGGAGCTCTCATGACACACTCACTTCCCAAATGCCACATTTCTTAATACTATTGCAATGGAGATTACATTTCAGTACAAGGATTTCAGACCACAGCAGCAGCACGTCAGGAGGGGCACATTCTCACAGGAAATATAGTGGATTAAATTTTGGACATGTTCATTTTTAGATGCTACTAGGACATAAAAATGAAGAAATGGAGCATTTGTTAGAAATATAAGATATGTGTACTCTATGCGTGGGGTGATTGAAATACTATGAGATTAAGCAATAGGTCAAAAATCACCCAGAACACAGAAGAGCAAGAATTTAGTTTTGATCTAAATCCGGGCCCAAATCCATTGCCTTGTTTCTTTCCCCATCCAAGAGGCAGGCCATTAATCTCCCTAGAAGGAATGCTTTTCTTCATCCCTTAACCCAACCAGATAATTACTTTCTTTTATTCTCTCAGTAATTTGTACAAACTGCTACTAAAGCCTTAAAGCCTTAATCTCATTATGTTTTGACTGTTTTTTTCCCTAAGTCATTTACAAATGTCTAGAATTTTGGAATAATATTTATTTTGATATACGCAATGTGGCCTCCCAGTATCTCTTAATAGAATAAATTGAATGATGAAAGAGTTAAAAATATGGTGAACAAGAACCAGAAAAGTGGGCTATTTTTTAGAATTCTTTTAAAATGGCACTTTTATATCTTACTGTTCAAAGGACAGGTTGAACTACCTGAATTCACAGCTCTGACCTCATGGATGTAAGCTTTGCCCTATAGAGAGAAAATGTCTTAAGCCTTTAGAAGGCTGTGCTGAAGTTCAGCCCGTGCCATTCACTATCACAGCAGGAACATCACAGCCCATCACTTCTAAAAATTAATGTACCATCCTTCACAAGATCCTCTCTAGACTAATATTGCCAAAGGTTAAATGACATTAATACAGAAGTTCATGACTGCATAATGCAGTTTATAATCCTGAGGACATACTTTAACAGCAACAACCATTCTTTTCATATTCCCCTTATCTTTTAGATATAAAAATTGTTCTTGTGGAAAATTATCATTTCCCAGAGGTGCAATTCTTGGTGATGGGGCTACATGGTGCACAAAATAGCTGAAATCTTCAGTAAGAAACAAAACAGTAGATAAAGCAACTGCAATCTAAAGACAGTTCAATTCCAATACTTGATTTTCTTATGTCCTATCTTCTCTACAAAGCAGAAAATATGAAACTCTATGTTTATTTATTCTGTGTCCCTGTGAGCACATTCTGTGTTTGTGTATGCTTATGTTGTAGAACATGTCTCTTGGATTTCTAGTTATTCTCTTCTATTTTAGTGCTTCTAGGGGATATCATGTATCTCCTAAATGGTCCTGGACATCAAATGACCCTATGACTTTGTTGATACTTACATTTTTAGAGAGAGAGAGAGAGAGAGAGAGAGCGCGCGAGCACTCAAGCTGCCAGAAATTCATTATTTGTGATTAGGGCATTTGTTTACGTTCCTATGTGCCCACCTACTTTAAAGAACCAGGCTAGACATGTAGTGACTTCAAAGAAACTCCATTGTAGTACTTAAGAAATCCTATAGTCAAGAATAAGGAACTCTTTCGGATTTCATCATTCCAGGTATTCCTTGGCCTTGAATTGTGGAGGGTATTTTATTTCAAAATGTCTCATTTTAACAATCTAATAGCTGATAAGAAAACAGAACACTTCTACAACAAAAACTTCAATTATCTCATTCTCCTCACAACAGGTTCACACAGCAGAATAGTGCCCCTTAGTGAGTACTCTTAATAACATCATTTAAAACTTCAAAACACAGCAGTATATGCCAAGTTGTAGTTAGAAAATTTCTCCAAAAATCCATATTTTATGTCAATCATATAATTCAAAAAGCATGATTGCCAATTCAAATCATGATCAATAATACAGTATTAGAAGCCAAGTGAATAGCATAAATACAATTCAAGGGAGTGTTTGGAAACAAACAGTTGTCAAGTTGCTTGAATATTTTAGAAATACTCAAACTCTTTATTTTCCCATGAAAAATTTTCGTCGCATATTTATTCAAATTAAACCTCATAAAATTTGGTTATGTCATGAATACCTTAAGGGAATTTTACTTTAGAGTTCTGTGGGCAAATGACTCCAGGAAAATCTTGATTAAATAAAGTTATGAATATCCCATAGCAGTTTAATAAAATGTTCATGATCCTTTGCTATTCTTACCTTTAAGAGATTAAGTTTAAATTCCTTTCTCATCAATATGGGCTGGACTAAGCAACTTCTAATGAATAGCATATGGAAAAAGTGACCTGTGTAACTTCCTAGTCTAGGTTTTAAAAGGCATCAAAGAATCCTCCTTGATTCCTTCTCTTAGATTACTTGCTCTGGGAAATCAAAATACCCTGCCTTAAAGACATTTAAGCAACTCTGTGGAGAGGTTCCCCAGATAAGTAACTGAATCCTTATGCCAGTGATATGCACTAATTTGCCAGGAAAGTGAGTAAGCCACCTTGAAAGCAGATCATCTAGCCTTTGTCAAACCTTCAGATTACTGCAGCCAATACTCTGACGGCAACAGATGTGTCTGAGATAACATATGTTTATTGTTTATTTATTTATTTTTGTTACAGAATATTACAGGGATATAAACAATTTGGGTACACATATTGCCTTTGCATCACACAAGTCGGAGCTACAAGCATGCACAACCCTCAGACATCACACACCATACCCATTAGGGTGAATTTACCCATCACTTCCTCCCCCCCCACCTGCCCCATGCCCTATGAATGTTACTTTCATGTGCACACGTAAGCGTTGATCAATTAGTACCAATTCAATGGTGAGCGCATGTGATGCTTGTTTTTCCATTCCTGTGATAGTTCACTTAGGAGAATGGGTTCCAACTCCATCCAGGATAATACAAGATGTGTTAGTTGACCATCGTTTCTTCTGACTACGCAGCACTCCACAGTATACATATAGCACATTTTATATGCACTCATGTATTGATGGACATGAGTTGTTTCCACATCTTTTCAAATGTAAATTGTGCAGCTATGAACATCCAAGTGCACATGTCTTTTTTATAGAATGTCTTTTTTTCGTCTGGATAAATACCCAGTGTTAGAACTGCTGGATTGACTGGCAGTTCTACTTTGAGTTCTTTGAGGTATCTCCATATTAATTTCCATAGAGGTTTTACTAGTTTGCAGTTCCACCTGCAGTGTAAGAGTGTTTCTATCTTTCTGCAGCCACATCAACATTTGTTGTTTGGGGACTTTTTAATAAAAGCCATCCTCACTGGAGTTAAGTGATATCTCATTGTGGTTTTGCATTTTCCTAATGATTAGAGATGTTGAGCATTTTTTCATAAGTTTGTTGGCCACTAGCCTGTCCCTCATTTGAAAAGTTTCTGTTCATGTCCTTTGTCCACTTTTTAATGGGGTTGTTTGATTTTTTCTTGCTGATTTTCCTGAGTTCTATATAGATTCTTGTTATCAGCCCTTTATCAGATGTGTACACGCAAATATTTTCTCCCATTCTGTAAGTTTTCTATTTGCTCTGATGATACTTTCCTTAGTTGTGCATAAGCTTTTTAATTTGATTAGGTGCCATTTATTTATTTTTGTTGTTGCTGTAATTGTCTTTGGGGTCTTCTTCATAAATTCTTTGCCTAGGCCAATCTCTATAAATGGAGTTTTTCCAGCATTTTCTTTTAGAATTCTTATAGTGTCATGCCTTACATTTAAGTCTGTTTCTTACCATGAGTCGATTTTTGTTAGAAGTGAGAGGTATGGATCCTGTTTTAGTCTTTTACATGTAGCTATCCAATTTTCCCAGCAGTATTTATTAAATAAGGATTCTTTTACCTGGTGTTTGTTTCTGTCTGCTTTGTCAAAGATCAGATGGCTATATAAGGATGGTTTTATATCTGTGTTCTTTGTTCTGTTCCATTGATCTATGTCTCCATTCTCGTGCCAGCACTACTCTGTTTTGGTTACTGTAGCCTTGTAGTGTACCTTGAAGTCTGGTAAATGGATGTCTCTCAATTTGTTCTTTTTGCTTAAGTTTGCTTTAGCTATATAGAGTCTTCCCTGGTTCCATACAAAGCATAGAATTATTTTTTCTAGATCTTCAAAAAATGATGTTGGTATTTTAATAAGGATTGCATCAAATCTGTAGAGCACTTTGGGTAGTATAGACATTTTAACAGTGTTGATTCTGCTGATGATTTTCTATCTGTTTATGTCCTCTGCTATTTCCTTCCTCAGTGCTTTGTAGTTCTCCCTGTAGAGATCTTTCACCTCCTTAGTTAAATATGTTCTTAGGTATTTTGTTTTTTGTTGTTGTTGCCATTGTGAAAGGTATTGAGACTTTGATTTGGTTTTCAGTTTGACTGTTGTTGGCATAAAGGAATGCTAGTGATGTGTATACATTGATTTTGTAACCTGAGACTTTACTGGATTTTTTAAACAATTCTAGTAGTCTCATGGCAGAATCTTTGATGTTTTCTAGATATAAGATCATATCCTCAGCAAAGACTAGTAGTTTGACCTCTTCTGCCCCCATTTGGATGCCCTTGATTTCCTTCTCTTATCTGATTGTTCCGGCTGGGACCTCCAGCACTATGTTGAATAGAAGTGGTGAAAGAGGGCAACCTTGTCTGGTCCCAGTTCTAAGTGGGAATGCTTTCAATTTTTCCCCATTCATTATGATGCTGGCTCTGGGTTTGTCGTATATGGCTTTCATCATTTTGAGCTAAGTCTCATCTGTGCCCATATTTTAAAGCATTCTTATCATAAAATGGTGCTGAATTTTGTTCATTGCTTTTTCTATGTCTATTGAATCATAAAGGGGACACAAATTATGAAAATCTGTGGGACACAGCTAAAGCATTCCTGAGAGGAAAATTTGTAGCCATAAATACCTATACCCAAAAGATGGAAAGATCACAATTTGACACTTTAATGAATTGTCTCAAAGAATTGAAAAAGGATAACCAAACCAATCCAAAACCTAGCAGAAGAAAAGAAATAACAAAGATCGGAGCAGAACTAAATGAAATCGATAACCAAAAAACTAAATGGAAGATTAATACAACAAAAAGTTTGTTCTTGAAAAGATAAACAAAATTTACACACCTCTCACTAGATTATACAGAATCAGAAAAGGACTTAGCTCAATCAAAAATTTAAAAGGAGAAATTACAACTGATAGCATCGAAATACAAAATGTCACTTATGAATGCTATAAAAATCTCTATGCACATAAACTTGAAAACATGGAGGAAATGGACAAATTCTTAGAAACACACAGCATTCCTAGGCTCAATCAGAAAGAAATAGAATTCCTGAACAGACTATCAAGTGCCAAAATTGAAGCAGCCATAAAAATCCTTCCTAAAAAGAAAGTTCCAGACCAGATGGTTTCACACCCAAATTTTACCAGACCTACAAAGAACTGGTGCTTATCCTGCAGAAATTATTCCACAACACCAAAAAGGAAGGAATCCTCCCTAACATGTTTTATGAAGCCAACATAATCCTGATACGAAAGCCAGAAAAGGACTCAACAAAAAATGAAAAGTATAGACCAATATCCCTTATCTATCTAGATGTAAAAATTCTCAGTAAAATCCTAGTTAACTGAATTCAGGTGCTTATCAAAAAAAATAATCCATTATGACCAAATTTACTTCATCCCTGAGATACAGAGATGGTTCAACATATGCAAATCTATAAATGTAATTTGCCACATAAATAGAAGTATTGTTTTCAATGTTAAGTTTTGAGGTAATTTTCTATGCAGCAAAGAAAACAATTGCATACCCATTTACACCAGAACTTCTCAGTTCCTTTTAATATGCTGCTGTGTGTTTTAATTTTAAAGGAAAGACCTACATGGAGCAGTACAAATATTTTTAAACAAAGTACTTATTTCTCAAGTGCATTTCTTAGAATTATAATTTATGAAACAGTCTTTTCATAGAAAAGTATATGTATAAAAACCAATATTTATTGGTAGCTAATATGTGCCAGGATTTTTATATGTGTAATATCATTTAATCTTCATCAAATTATATTGTATTATTTATCCCATTTAGCATTTAATTATGATAAGTCTAAAAGATAAAGGAATTTTTTTTTTACTAATAAGCAATAGTTGTCTTCCATAACAGTGGGTTATATACACAGGATTTACTTAATATAATTACATAAGGGACCGAAGAGGTGAATGTGCACCTAACTAGCTTTGGGTATCAGTTTTTTAAAGTTAAAATGAGGAGGCTAGAATTGCTGATATGTGTGCTCTTTTTAAGCACCAGAATTCTGCAATTGCACTGTTTGAATTGAAAAGCAGGGGAAAAAAACTATTTTAATGAATATTCCATTTCAATTTAATGTAACTATTAACTTTTAAAATAATTTCAGTTTTTAGAATGTCAATAACTGACTAATTTGAATCACAAGTCATGGTTTTAAAATGCTGTCCCAATACCTACTAGCTACACCAGCTGCTTTCATAGCAAATAAAAGAAATTCTGGTAGTATAATAATGACACCTATAATCTCACATAACTGAAGGTCCAGAGGTAACCTATTATGAAGGTGAGTTAATGCAGTAGCTCAATGATGCAAGTATTCTGATCAATTTCTATGGGTTTCTCTTGACATGTCTCTTATGGTTGCTACTTGGATACAGCAGCTCCCAACATCATGCCATAACCTAAATATGCACAAAGGGTAGAAAACACCGTCTTTATCTGTATAAGGGCAAGAAAAACAGTAGCAAAAGTCTCCCTTGTATCTCATTAGTTTGGATTGTACCATGTGCATGCTACCTAATCAGAGGAAGAGAATTATCAAGATTGATTTATAGTAATTAACATTTAACCCCTGGGTCTGGGAAAGGACCCATGAAATGTTTATCTTTCAATAACTGGACAAAATTAGAGCCAATTTTGTAAGTAAGGAATTTAGTGGGAGAAAGTTATTGGTTAGGCAACCAATAATGTGTGCTAAAATAAGAACATAAAATATGAAACTTTGAATACTACACAATTTAAATATTCTCTTTTCTTCAGTTTCCTAGGATGTTAAATGAAAACAATGCCTACCTTAAAGGGCTATCTGATTATCACATGGGGGAAGTATACTTTGTAATATGCCTAGGGAAAATCTATATGTGTAGAATGAATTCATGCAAATATTCATGTATATATGAAGAAATGAATAAATCAATTTGGACTTGTTTATCAATGGAGACTGGCTTTTAATTCAATTGTTCTAAATTGGTAAAAATTGGCTCTCTTGGAGATATGAGGGCATAACAAACTATATGGTAATTTTATGAATATATCTTCTCAATTTGTATGGCCTTCTATTTGCATAATATCCCCCAGGTCCTTAAATACACCTAAAAGACAAGTTTATTCACATGCTATATCCTATTTATGTCCTTTCCTTTCATTTTGAAACAACTGTGATGTTAAAGCACAGGTTGCTGTCTTGCTGCAAAAGTTCACTTGGGCATAGTTTTATTATTATCCATGAGGACAGGTGGTTTGGAAGTAGTCTGACACTTCTGTACACCCAGAAGAATGCACAGCAAATGCTCCACCATGTAGTGAGTGGAACATGAACCGAACAGAGATCAGTGCCAACATCAGAAAGTGGCTGCTGTTGCTATTAGAAACATAATTATGAATTCCTGCCTTGAATAATAGAAATGCTGTTTTAAAACTCTTACATCTAATGGGAAGTAATACATTCTGTGCATTTAGTTCAGAGAAGAAAAAAATCCATGTCCTTGATAATATCAAATCTTAAGGGATTTTGTGAAGGACTGTTGGAATTACCGTATGAAAGCATTGGAATGTCATTTGTTCAGGCATTGGATTTGCTATCTTCCCAGCTGAGAAACCAGGAGGTTGTTTTCAATCTGGTTGTTTCGGTTTTGCTCCAATATCTGTACTTAATAACACCTACAGGTTTTAATCATATTCAAAAATGTAAAAACAGAAATGTAATTTATTTAGAGGAATTAAACCCATACCATGGTATAAACTAAACACAACTTGGCAAGCTAACTTAAGAACATGTAAGTATATAGCCAATTAAAATAATTATAAAGTACGAACAATTTAGACTGGTTTTGCTCTACCAATCCTAATCTCATTCTCTTGAAATCAAGAGGCAGGAGTAACCACGAGGCTATATTTTCAGAATGCATAGAACTCTAATTCTAGAAGTGCTTTGGAAAATAAAACACTTTTGTCATTAAGTTAATTTGGCTAGAATTGCTTACTATATGGCCCAGGAAAATTCACAACATTTGCATATTAGATCTATTTAGTCTTATTCAAGAGAAATGCACAATATTATTTAAGACTATATTATTGTTCACTTACTTGACCAATTAATAGTTTCATTCACACCACCTTTAACTCCTTAAAAGAGCCATTTATATTCACATTCTATCAAATCAGACCATCAAATCTGTTTTTACCAAAATCTCCAATGACCTTCCAGTTATTAAATTCTATGGATATTTCTCAAGTATAATCTTCTATGACATGTAAGCCTCATTTGCTACATTCCCTCACTCCTTTTATGAACACAAAAACAAAAAATACAGCACTTGGTTTATGGGACCCACTGTCCTAGTTTTCTTCTTACCTCCCTGTTGCTCCTTCTCAGTCTCCTTTTCAAGTTCCTGATTTGTCATAGACCTCTTAAAGTTGGAGTGTCCCAGGTATCAGTTGTTGGACTTTTTCTCTTTTTTATCTATGATCATTAAAAATATCATTCATACATTGATTGTTTATAGATTTTATATCTCCAGCATAAAGTCAAGACATGTTTGTTAAACTGTTGTCTCTTGTATGTGTAATTGATATTCCTAATACATCTAATAAAACATGTGTAACTGAACTACTAATCTTGTCACCATAAACGTTTTCCACTTGCAACTTCTTTTGTCTCAGTTATTAGCAACTCCATCAATCCACAAAATTGAGGGCCATTATTTAATCTCTCTCTACTTCTCTCTCCCCCCTTCTATCCCTCTTATTCTCTCCTCCTTTCTACCTCCCCCCAATCCCTAAGCAAAACCTATTGGCCATCCTGGTGCATCTCTTTACTAGTCTACTCTAATAACTTCCTATACTTCTTCCTGATATTGCAGTTGATACACTAAAAGTCTGTTCTAGGCAGAGCAGCAAGAGCTACCCCATTAAAATCTGAGCATATCAGATCACTCTTCAGCTCAGAACCCTGCAATATAATTCCTCAGTTTATTCAGATTAAAGACTTGCATATAGTCTGGCCCTATATGGTCTGACCTCTTTTCAAATTTTTGACCTCATGTCTTATTTATCTCCCCTTTATATACTCTACTCAGCCACACTGGTTTCCTAACTGTTCTTCGAACAATCTTTGCATGTTCTGCTTTAGTGTCTTCTACTGGCCTATTTTTCTGCCCAAAAAGTTCTTCACCTGTATATCTTCCGAATTTCTTCATATCTCCCATGTCTTCAATAAAATACCATCTTCTCATCGCACACTGCCTTCACCACTCTATTACAATCTGTGCCTTAAAAAAATTGACCAAATCTTGACAAACTCAAAATGAGAGAGAATATATTTATTTTATATAACTGAGAAAAATTTAAAATAAGTGAAAATGAGAATATTTAACAGTATTAAAATGAATTATCATCCCAATAACCCTAAAATATATTCAAAAATAAAGAAAACATAAATACCTGAATATAAACATAGTCTTCAAATTGGCAAAGTAAATAAATAATTCATAAAAGAAATAAATAGATAAAATAATACTGTAGTTACTTAAATATCAATATTTGTTTAAAACCAAAATATTTGTCAGGAGAATTATAAAAGAAATCCTCATTTTTCCTGACATTCAAAACCAAACAGTTTGGCATATTTTTATCATAGCCTGGCTCTATAGTAATAACTGTTACACTGAATATTTTAAAAAATAACAGGAATTTATAAGCACTATTATAATCTCAATATAATGATTAAAGTTGCTGTTTTCTCTAAGGCTGGATCTTGTGTTTCACTTCGTCATTTCATATTAGGGTGAAGACATTTTAATATTTGTTTTTATATTTGCAATTTGATGTGTCAGGTATTAAAGTATAACATTAAATTCCACTTTTCCCATCAACATTGTTCTTGTCTCTTTCTGCCTCTGTTTTGCTGTCATTCATTATCCTGCATCTTCTTTTAACATGCTAATTTGGCTTCTATGTATTTGTTCTTCCTCAAGATGGAAGAAAGTTGTCATTAACAGGTGGGAAATATTATTTTTGTCATTTTTATCACGTCGCCAATGTGCCATAAAAATTGCTTATTTAATGCGGATTGACAGCAAATACAGAGAATGCATTCTAGAGAATCAATTTAAAGGATCACTTTTCATTCATTATCTGATTGTACAACAGTATAATGATACTATACATCATGTCAGTATCATAGTAAACAACTCAAATAACTCAACACTATTTTAAAGCATTTTCTTACTCTTTAGTATGATACTTAAAAGTAATTGTCAGCCACTATGAAAATGAAAACAGTATGTCCGGTGTTCAAGCTCCAAGAATAATTTAACATATTAATAGTGTAAGATATTTCTTATGCGAGAGGTATCTGAAGGTGTGCACACTTCCAACATTGTCAGTTTTTGAAACGTCATATTTGGATGGATATTAATCACAGATCATAAAATTAATCAAGGGGTAGGATGTGTGAGGGAAGGGAGTATATTCAAATGAAAGCACATATGTTTAGTCCTAACCTTAATTCTTGCCACTGATAGACTATTTTTAATTGGTTTCTTTCAAATGTGAGAGAACAGCAAAAATAATAAATTCCCAAGGTGATAACCCTTCCTTAAGTTAAATAGTATATATTGTGGTACATAGTCATCTGTATACCCTCCAAACTGCCATCCCTAAAAGCATTCTTTTATTATATACATATTCTTTTGAAGATTGGTTTTATTTTCATGATTTCAAAAAGTATATAGTGTTGCAGCTCTTTTAGAATTTGTCTAGCAGGTTTTCCAGTTTTCACCAGAAACTTCCCCAAAATAAAAATAATTAAAGAGTACACACTATCACAAGGCATTTCAGTATTTAGAGTCTAGGTTTAAATAGTTATATGTAGTTGTAAAGGCCTCTGACTTTATTATAATCATCGTTAAATTACATATAATTCAAGTCAAACTTTTATAACCTTAATCTAAACATTATACCACTAGATGGAGTTTTGAGTTTTGTATTGGATTGTTTGGTGCGTGCTATAGAATTTCAGAGAAAATTATTTTACATACTTATAAATACAAGCAAGGATTCATCAGCATCCTGTACTATCTTTTTCTGAACAATTATTAGGATCAGTAATAAAATTTAATTTTAAAATGTTCTTCTGTGAGTGTCATACACTAGTCCTGAGAAGAATACTCACAAAACATAGCTTTGGAAAGGGGAAATGAAATAAAATGTAAAACATTGTGGAAATCTGTTGCATTTAATGATAATCTAGAGCTAACACTCTGGAATGACATTTACCATTACGTCACAGGTGTTTTAATGACCACTAACCTCACGATTAAAAAAAGAAAAAGTAAAACCTTTCAACTAGTTTGTTACTGTTATCAGCAGCCAGCACATGGGCCAAATGTGTGCTGGTGACAGGCACCAGTAACTCATGCCATCTCCCCTTTTCACCAGGAATTGATTTAACCACAACCTATCTAGTAGAATTTCAGGAAAGGAGTTGTAAGTAGTGCCTTAAGTACAATGTCTAGGATTCTTAAATCCCAGGAGGGATGGGGATATATGTATGCCGTCAGGCAAGAAAATCTATACTGGCCAAGGTAATAAGCAAGAAAACTTCCGTGTGTTAATAGGCGCTATGCTTAGATAGCAGAGCATAAAAAAGAAAGTGTGAATAAGGTTTTTAGGTTAAAAAAATTGCTTCTATAAATTAACTCCCTCCTGAAAATCTCAAAGCTTTGTAAGTGTCCAAACTTTCTGTAGTTGAAGGTGACTAGCAATTTAAAGATCTTTCCTAAGTAATTCTCACAGGTAGGCAGAAACAGCCCATTCCCCAGAGAATAGATAGGTGAGGCAACTGGAATCTATAGAAATGTAACTTTATTTGGAAATCAATGTCCCAGTGAAATGAGAGATAAAATCATGCATTTTATCCTTATTAACAAACTTTATTTTTACCTTAACCACATACAGAAAATGCTTAAGTGGTTATTCCAGGAATGTTTGAGAGACAATTTAAGGACTGAATGTATAATTCTTTTGGTTATCTATTTTGCTTTCTTCAAAGCTGTAAAATGGATTCTGAAAAGAAGAAAAAGCTAAAAGCTAATCTGTTTCCTATCAGGATAGGGCAGAAGGGATTATAACCAATAACCACCTGTGGTAATGCCTACGGGTTCATCTCTGCTTGAAATGACCTCTCCTGTAAGTTTACTGCTTTCCAATCTCTCAGACAGAAAATCACTGACAACTTTGAGATGTTTAGTTAGACTGAGGCAATATTTCAGTTTATATGTCATATGCAAATACTAATAAATGGCATATCAATTCTGGGCTAACATTTATTGTCCATTTCCCACCTTGCTTAGTCAGGAATTGTTCTATGTTTCATAATCCGAGGTATGGAATCAGTTCAATCTATTATATCTTTGGCCAAGAGTAAAAAAGAAGTTTTTTAAAAGGCCAAAATAATGTCACAGTAAACATCACTCAGCTTTTAAAGGAATAAAAAAAAAATTACAAATTTGTAGCATAAAATTGTAGAGGCAGTCCTAAAACATGTGTTATAGTGCTGTCTATTTTGTTTTGAGATAGTTTCCAAACTATTGATTCAACAAAATAGAAAAAAAAATGCTGATTTATTTATACAAAATAAGTATCTGAGAAAAAAGTATAGTGGACTATGTAGCCCACAACTATCTTATTCAACCTATGAATTTCTGGGCATTTCTCATAAGCAGTTGCAAGTAGAGCATCAGTTCCTGAAATTTATTTTCTTCCTAAAATTTGCCTTCTTGAGATATAATCAAATAAATAATTCCACCTCCTTTTGAGGAGAAAAACTTTAAAATGCTCTAGGTAAGATGAAAATCAGGATTTATTTAGAGATAAATAAAAAAGGAATATATATATTAAAAGTTCACAAAATTCTATGACTTGAAAATAACTTAAAAGTCCACATGAAAATAAGCATTAGAGGTAATGCTGAGAGTCTAGATAAAAATAACTGTAGTTGAGGGATCTGAATTTAATATATATGTAAGTAGCATGCTTGAGAAGACTTGGACTTATGACTAAAAATATAGCAAAGACAACCAGTGTCTATATTACGGTATCCATCACAGTTTAGTGGGCTATCAAAAAAGTAATTCATTTTTCTCAATTGTTTACACATCACTTCTATTGATTATATAATGGTGAATATATCTCTTGAGTTTTCGATAACAAAAGAATTTTTGACATTTTCAGTAACAGGAAGGGACATTTGGGGCATTTACACACAAAAAGGAAATATAACAGCTTTGGGGAGTACTAAATAAAACCAATAATACTTCACTGACCTACATCAGCACAAAATCATTCATCAAACACCCATTTTATACTAGCAAGTTAAAAAGTGTCCTATTTAAATATATAGGTAAACGATTCAATGTATTCCATGTGGTGTTTTTTTTAAAGGAATTCCTCTAAAACTGATTTATGTGATTAACTGTACATCTCGGTAAATTCACTGAAAATCATTTAACTGTACACTTAAAATGGAGTAAAGGCATG
>CAUYRT010050936.1:0-15713 GCA_963574885.1 Lepilemur ruficaudatus | reverse complement strand
GGCCGGGCGCGGTGGCTCACGCCTGTAATCCTAGCACTCTGGGAGGCCGAGGCGGGTGGATTGCTCAAGGTCAGGAGTTCAAAACCAGCCTGAGCAAGAGCGAGACCTCGTCTCTACTATAAATAGAAAGAAATTAATTGGACAACTAAAAATATATATAGAAAAAAAATTACCCGGGCATGGTGGCGCATGCCTGTAGTCCCAGCTACTCAGGAGGCTGAGGCATTAGGATCACTTGAGCCCAGGAATTTGAGGTTGCTGTGAGCTAGGCTGACACCACGGCACTCACTCTAGCCCGGGCAGCAGAGTGAGACTCTGTCTCAAAAAAAAAAAAAAAAAAAAAAAAGAAAATCTAGGAAACTCTCTTCTGGACACTGGCCTAGGCAAAGAATTCATGATTAAGACCTCAAAAGCAAATGCAACAAGAACAAAAATAGACAACAAGGGACTTAAACTAAAAAAGCTTCTGCACAGCAAAAGAAATAATCAACAGAACTAACAGACAAACTACAGACTGGGAGAAAATATTTGCAAACTATGCATGCAACAAAGCTCTAACACCCAGAATCTACAAGGAGCTCAACTAAACAAAACAAATAACCCCATTAAAAAGTGAGCAAAGGACATGAACATTTTTTAAGACATACAAATGGCCAACAAGCATATGAAAAAATGTTCAACATCACTAATCAGAGAAATGCAAACTAAAACCACAATGAGATATCATGCACCACCAGGCAGAATGGCTATTATTAAAAAGTCAAGAGGCCGGGTGCAGTGGCTCATGCCTATAATCCTAGCACTCTGGGAGGCCGAGGCAGGTAGACTGCTTGAGCTCAGGAGTTTGCAACCAGCCTGAGCAAGAGTGAGACTCCATCGCAAAAAAAAAGTCAAGAAATAACAGATGTTGGCGAGGATGCAGATAAAAGAAAATGCTTATACATATATTGGTGGGAATGTAAATTAGTACAACCTCCATGGAAAACAATATGGCAAATTCTCAAAAAATAGAATTACCATTCAATCCAACAATCCCACTACTGGGTATCTACCCAAAGGAAAAGAAATCATTATATCAAAAAGACATCTGCACTCATTTGTTCATCACAGTACCATTCACAATAGCAAAGATGTGGAATCAACCTACGTGTCCATCAATGGATGACTTGATACAGAAAACACACACACACACACACACACACACACACACACACACCATGGACTACTATTCAGCCATAAAAAAGAATGAAATCATGTCTTTTACAGCAACACAGATGGAACTGGAGGCCATTATCTTAAGTGAAATAACTTAGAAACAAAAAGTCAAATACTGCACATTCTCACATATAAGTGGGAACCAAACAATGTGCACACATGGTCAAAGAGAGGAATAATAGACATTGGAGAGTTGAAAGGATAAGAAGATGGGAAAGTAGGGTGGGATGAAAGATTACTTAATGGGTACCATGCACACTATTTGGGTGATAGTTACACTAAAAGCCTAGGCTTCACCACTATGCATTATATCCATCTAACAAAACTGCACTTATATACTCTAAATCTATTGAAAAAGAGAGAGAAAAAAGAAATAAAGCACGCTTACCAAAAAAAAAAAAAAAAAGAGAGAGAATTCGTATATCTGTATTTTTTTGACATCTTTGGATCTTTTAATAAGTTATACAATTTGTCTACTAAAATGTATACTAACATTTTAGAAATTTTATTTGCAACAACTATTTTGGATTAGACTTGGGTCTAACTAAGGCTTAGCTGAAATTATTTTTATTGTATTTAAATACATTACCATGGAAAGGTAATATTTTCAATCTGTAAAAGCACAGACATGCGCATCCATGATTTCATCATTTACACACAGGGGTAAATGAAAGAATCTCTAAACATCAAACATTACTGGAATTATTACATCATTCCAGTTCTACTACAGAAATTAGTAGAATTATTACATCATTCCAGTTCTACTACAAATTCTCAGCAATTTTGATTTTCCTAACTTGAATAATTAAAACAAAAATCACTTCTTTGGGGAATATGTAATTGTTATTCTTAAATTATTTTCAAATTTCAACAATTTATATGTTTGACCAAGAAAATCTTAGAAATATTTTTAATGTATATGTAGTATCACCTGTACCCCATTTTAGCCCTATGATACATACCTCATTTTCTCTTCCAACAAGAGATCCAGCTGCAGAAGGCTGAATCATCTTCAGAGTTCTTCTTGGGACAGGACTGTTCTAAAAGTCAAAATAATTCATTATCTGGTTACTGAGTTGCTATATAATTATTTAGTTACCAAGTTTTTATATAGTTAGTCCTCTAATTTGGAAAAAAAAAAGAAAGATTAAAAATATTACTATTTAGTCTGTTATATAATTTTGTAATATTACATATGAACAAGACACTGGCTTAGTCAACTGGAAAACTTGTTATTTCCCAAAATTAAACTAAAGTTTGAAGAAATTCCTTTAGAATGATCATATAACCCAAACGAGACACAAATAAGTAATATTTTCTCTCAATATGTGCTCTTGCTATAATCATTTTGTCAATTAATTACATCTAGTTAAAACAAATATAACCAAATTTCTCTGCTCAAATTAATAGAATATCTATATTCTCTCTTTAAAAAGATCTTCTACACAGAAACCAGAAACTTAGAGACACTCTACTTTCATAAATCCAAATATCATAACACTTACGGTATGAATTCACAAAAAAGATAAATTGGGGGAAAAGGTTCATCATTTACACTGCAAAATACTTCTTCTTCTAATCAAAAGGATTTATCTCAGACCTCCTTAAATCATGAATATCCCCATACGGTTTCATACGTTTTCACCAAAGGAATATAATTTTCAAGAACATACTTTTCACAACACCAGTACACGTGTAACAGACACCCACCTCAACAACTACTTAATTACAGAAGCAGTTCTGCCTCAAGCCCATTCATGAGAAGACAGTTAAAATGTCAGTGCTTGAGGCATACTAAAATACTCTAAAATGACAAAGCTATTGTTTTGGGGGAAAAATATTGCCTTCCTTATAATATGTAAATAACTTCCTTTATATTTCCTGATCTGAAAGCTCTATTTTTGTAAAAAATCATCAGTTATACTGCCACCATGGGATAGCAAACAATGGTGAATACTCAAACAAAGTTAGCCAGAACATGATACTATAGCTGCGTGAGAAAGTTACTGACTCCACACTATACTTCACATGAGAAGAGTTCACCTTTCCCACGGTAAAATTCCTATTGCTGATTATTATCTCACTATTTAACTGAAGGACAAATGCCAGCTACTGTGAGAACAAATATTACAGCAACATTTCAGAAATAATTTAGATTATAGATTAGTTAACAGTCTCCAGACAAACAGAAGAAAACATAACTTTGCAACCTTAATAATAGGAGGTGTTAATTCATTTAAATGCATGCTGTTAATAATGGTCAAAGAAGTCAGCCAAGTTACAAAGTTACTGCCACAGAAAAAAAATAACCATGTCCAAGATTTAACCTTTATACATGTAAGCTTTACAGATATAAAGCTGGCATTACAAACATGCAATGTTATTATTATTTTCTATATACAGATTATGCATCGGAATAATAGACTTTTAGAGCCAGGAAGTTATATTAATGGGTCTTAACCTTTATAGAAAACAATTTAATATTCTGTGAACCTTCTCCCCTAAAATGTACACAAAAGTACATTCACACAGAATTTTGCACACAACTGGAAAAGATCTAGTTCTAGGCCAATTCCCTCATTTCACAGATGAGTAAACTGACACTGAAATGCTAACTAATCCATTCAAGGTCTCAGTTTTGGAGACAGAACCAAAACGAAACAGAAATCAGTTTCTTTTATATTGAAGATAGTTTTGTTTTGTTGTTTTTGAGACAGAGTCTCCCTCTGTTGCCAGGACTATAGGGCAGTGGCACAATCATAGTTTGCTGCAGCCTCAAACTCCTGGGCTCAAGTGATCCTCCTGCTTCAGCCTCCCCAGTTTCCCAAGTAGCTGGGACTATAGGCACAGGCTCAGCTAATTTTTTTCTTTCAGTTTTGATCGAGTCTCATTATGTTGCCTCAGCTGGTCTTAAACTCCTGGTCTCAAGAGATCCTCCCACCTCAGCCTCCCAAAGTGCTGGGATTATAGGTGTGAGCCTGGCCTGAAAATTGTTTTAGTGTAGCTAGTAAACATTAGACTTTTTAAAAAAAATGTAAAGATCTGCTTGAATTATGTAAATTATTTGGCTGTGATTGACTTCAAAATAATCCATTGAAGGAAGAGGGGGTAAATAAGAATATAGATGAAACCAGATTGGCCATATACTGATAACTGCTGAAGCTGGGAAAACAAATTATTATCCTACTACTGACTCTAGTTTTAAATATTTGAAAATTTTCATAACAAAAAGTTTAAATATGGCCAGGCGTGGTGGCTCATGCCTGTAATTCTAGAACTCTACGAGGCTGAGGCGGGTGGATCGTGTGAGCTTAGGAGTTCAAGATCAGCCTGAGCAACAGCGAGACTCTGTCTTTACTAAAAATAGAAAGAAATTAGCTGGACAACTAAAAATATATAGAAAAATTTAGCCGGACATGGTGGTGCATGCCTGTAGTCCCAGCCACTCAGGAGGCTGAGGCAGAAGGATCACTTGAGCCCAGGAGTTTGAGGTTGCAGTGAGCTGGGCTGATGCCACAGCACTCTAGCTCGGGCAACAGAGTGAGACTCTGTCTCAAAAAAAAAAAAAAAAAAAAAAAAAAAAGTTTAAATACATACAAAGCACAGTGGGACGATATATATCATTATGGTAAATGAAAGCTGATGGAATCAAATCCACAAATTATCAACACGAAGTATAATTCAAGAAAAATAATGTAAAGATCCTGAGAAAAGCAAGACAAACAATGGCTTATTTCCTCTCCTTAATTCAAATCTGCAAATTGACAGTTTCTTGAAGATGTAGATCAATTAATTCCCAGGATACTCATACAGTTTAAGTTGTGTGATAGGACCTAGCTAAACTGTAAATTCATTTAGAACCATAAAGGTAAACCCAGTCAAAATTACAAACTCTACCCTATTGTCATAAGAATAAATGCTTGGAATAGTATTTTCAGTGAAGAGTATCATACAGGGATTCAAAAAGTATTGCAAATTGAACAGGTTAAATGGTAATGAGCATGATGTACTCCAAAAAACCCAATGTTCAATATAATGCAAAATATGTCTCTGTGGTCAAGGACACCATTCTGAAGATATACACAAAGTATTTTACTAAAATCATTTCATGAAATGTTAAGAGTAGAAACAAAGCAGTAAAAACTTTGCATACAAGAAAACATTAAAGAATCTACTAAAAAACTATAAGAACTGCTAAGTTCAGCAAGGTTGCAGGACACAAGATCAAGCTATAAAAATCAACTGTATTTCTACACAAGAGCAATAACCAAACTGAGAATAAAATTAAGGAAATAATTCCACTCACAATAGCATCAAAAAGAATAAACACTTAGAAAAAAATTTAACAAAAGTAATGTAAAACTCACACTCAGAAAACTACAAGATGTTGTTGAAAGAAATTAAAGATCAAAATAAAAGATATCCCATATTCTTGGGTGAGACTTAATAGTTAACCAGAATTAATTTTTTTAAACTTCTCTATTGTTACTTGTCTTCCGATTAAAAATTCAGTAACTCTATTCAGGACATCAATACAAAAGCCCAGATTTCATCACTATACAACATATACATGTAAAGGAACTCAACTTGTATCCCCTATTTCCTTTTTTTTGAAAAAAGGAAAAATTCAGCAACTCAAGGTTCAAAGAAATTATAGCCAGGTTAAATTCGGCTAAATTATGTTAAAATACTTTTAACCATATGTTTCCTATAAGAGATTATTAAAGTTATTCTATCACATACCTTTACATTCTCTTTGTTTCCTTCTTGTTTCTGCTTCATATTGGAATTCATTGCACAGCTCCCAGATCACAAAAGACTAGTAATAAAAAACAGAATATGGTTTGCATCTGAAGGTGGAGTCTAGATTTTTTTTTTTGTTGAAAGTACTTACCAGTACAAAAGTCATACTATCATGTGGTAGAAGAACTATTATCTTTTCTCTCTCAACTCAAATTCAGCCTGTCAGTGACTAGGGTGACCAACATTAGTAACGTTCAATATTTATATTTCATACATACACACACACAATAATTATGTCTGAAAAAAATCTTGTTACAAAAAGGAAATTATGTATTTAACAAATTTACAAAGCATAGTGTCCTGAATTAAATGCAGGGCTCTCAAAGATCTGAGAAATGGTCACCATGAAAAGCAAAACACACAGACATTTGGGTATGCCCAAGTAGCATCTTAACTTCGCAGTTTTAAAGGCGGATTTAAGCTATGGTTTTATTATTATATTGGCTCTGGCGACAACTTAATAGTGACTTAATATCCAGTCAAACGATTGTGCATTTTACATTTGTAGGGAATGTTTAATCACAAACATGAACTGAAGGAATACCAAACAAGGATGAGGGAAGAGGAGATAAAGGGACATATAACGTGGTTAACTAGACCACTGGCCAGATTCACTCCAAACTCAACATCTGAACCCCCCTGCCATGTCAGTGCCTTGCTAAGAGATCTCTCTGATTTTTGTGGCCATGCTTTTAGTCAGTGTAGTGGCTTTCAAACTTTGACTTAGACCCTTCTTGTATTAATACATTTTACACTGTGCCCTAAGCACACATGCAAACAAAAAAGCTTAAGAAACAAAATTTAGGCCGGCTGCAGTGGCTCACGCCTGTAATCCTAGTACTTTGGGAGGCCGAGGAGGGCGGATCGCTCAAGGTCAGGAGTTCAAAACCAGCCTGAGCAAGAGCGAGACCCCGTCTCTACTAAAAATAGAAAGAAATTAATTGCACAAAAATATACAGAAAAAATTAGCTGGGCATGGTGGCCCGTGCCTGTAGTCCCAGCTACTTGGGAGGGTGAGGCAGAAGGATTGCTTGAGCCCAGGAGTTTGAGGTTGCTGTGAGCTAGGCTGACGCCAGGGCACTCTACAGCCCGAGCAACAGATTGAGACTCTGTCTAAAAAAAAAAAAAAAAAAAAAGAAAGAAATAAAATTTAATCTAACTGTGTGTAGTGCATCCTATTTTCTATTCTATTTCATGTTAAGAAAACGCTGGTTGGAACCCATTAAGCATAGCCAGGGCAATGTTTTTCAAACTGCGGGTCGTGTGCCGGGATCCCAAAATTATTTAGTAGGTCACGGGCAACACCGTTTAGAAAAATGCAACTGAACAGAATGGAAGAGACGAGAAAATATCAGAGTGCACTGGATGTAAGACATAAGTGCTGCTTCGTGAAATTTCTAAGTTTGTTAGGTGGCTGCGTCCTAAATTGCGACATAAAATGTTCTTTAGTATGAAAAAAACTTAAAGCCACTGATCAAGTCTAATCCTTCCCAAGTTTACCACACCCGTGTCAGCAACCTTGCACCCTTCCTCTTTATACTGTAGTTCTTTCAAACTACCAGTTTAAAAACGCTCACAGGACAAGGTCCAAAGGAAGCGCGGATGCACAGGGGAAACCAGTGTCACCAACACCGGTATCTTTTTTTAAAGTGAGATGCAAGATTCAGCGACCTTTTCCCTTAAGTCAAGCTTACGGATCTCCTGAGATCACGACCAGTTACTAAACTGGCAAGAGGATGACGTTCTGCCTCGTTCCCACGGCCAGGCAGTCCTCTTAACTCCGCGGCACCCAGCAAACCCGGACTCAGTAGGTCTCGGACCAGCGCCCAGCGAGGGGGCGGGCGAGGCGGCCCGCGCGCCGGAACCCACCAACCGCTGCGCGCGCCTCGGGACGCCCGCCAGCCAATAGGGAGCGCGGAGGCGAGACCGCGCCAAAATCAACCCAGCCAATGGGGCAGCCCCTCGCCTCACCACCCTCCCCCGCCCAGCCTCCAGCGACCGTTCAACAACCACTTTTATCCTGGCCGTGGCCCCGCAGCTATCAAAGTACGCGGCTTCAGGTTGGCAGAAGCGAAGGCGGATTGCCTAGAAGCTGTACATCTTCCGCTCCTGCATACCCATCTCCTGCCACCCCTCTCATACTTACTGGGGGGATACACTCAATCCTCGCAGCAAAAGCAGACAGCTGTGGCGGCGGCGCCTCGCACAACGCCCACAGCCAACCTACGTTGGTTCCCACAGTCGCTGGAGGCTGGCGAGCGCCGCGGTAAAGCCTTATCAACCCCGTTCGTCCGCTCCCGGACGAGCACGTGACCGGCTGACGGAAGGCGAGGGGCGGGGCCCGCCGGAATATGGCGAATCGACTCTCGCTTTGCTGCTTCGGCTTCGCCCTTTCCTGCGCCTGCGCGGTAACAGGTAGCGTGTACCTGGAAGCGGAGGCCGACGACTTTCTGCGGGCGGGGATGTCAGTGCCGTCTGACCCTGCCCTCTAACCCTGCTCCTGGAACTTCATTTTGCTCTTTACGAGAGCGCGGGGTGAGGGGGTCTGTTCTCGTTGGGTGTTAACACCCGGAGAACAAAATATTGTATATATAGTACACAACTTGTATTTGTGTATAGCCCCGGTTCCGCCGACTCCTAGTTGTGTTTTTTTGATTGGGTGTCATTTAGTTTTTTTGTTTTTTTTTTTTGGAGACGGAGTCTCTGTTGCCCGGGCTAGAGTGCTGTAGGGTCAGCCTAGCGCACAGCAACCTCACACTCCTGGGCTCAAGCGATCTTTCCTGCCTCAGCCTCCGGAAGAGCTGGGATTACAGGCGTGCCCGGCTAATTTTTTCTATTTTTATCAGAGACGGATCTCGCTCTTGCTCAAGCTGGTCTTGAACTGAGTTCAAGCGATCCTCCCGCCTCGGCCTCCCGGAGTGCTGAGATTAAAGGCGTGAGCCACCGCGCCGGGCCAGGACGCCTAGTTGTATTAAGAGCTTTTATACTTTGGCTTTTTCATATTTTGACTATGCTGTGGTGCAGTAAGAGTTGCTCCGGAACACGTAATTCGGCGATCAATTAATCCTACAACTAATCCTTGAACGCCTAATAGTACCAAGTATGTTCTAGGAACTGAAAATACAACTGCCATTGAAATTTGAAGTAGGAAAACCTTAGTAATAATTGCGCATAGACTTTTTAATTGTATGAAATTCTCAGATAAATGCCCTGTAAACATAGTACATTTGGGCTCACTGGAGTCGTCAAGACTTTTGTTTACACCTGCAGTAGATACTAATACGAGTCTATTTTCCCATTTCTTTTTGTGGTAGTATTGTTCTCAGAAGGAAGGAAGTATCTATTAATGCTAACTGTACACACTGCATAGCCTTTAAGAAATGCTTTCTGAGCTGTATGCTGTGTGACTGCGTGCCCATCTTCCCACTGGATTTCTTTTTGATCGCGCTCAAAATGTACAAGGCATAGTTGTGTGGACAGAAAAATCCAAACTCTGAAATATTTGAAAGAAGTTTATTCTGAGCCAAATTTGAGAACCATGACCCGGAGCCACTCCCAAGAAACCTTGAGCAAGTGGGCTCGATGTGGCTGGGTTACGGTTTGGTTTTATATATTTCAGGGAGACGGGTTACAGGTAAAGTCATAAATCAATATGTGGGAGGCATACAGTTTTTTGGTCCGAAAAGGTGGGCCATCTTGAACCTGGGGCTTACAGGTTATAGGTGGGTTTAAAGATTCTTTGGCTTGTAATTGGTTAAAGACATGAAGCTTTGTCTAGAGGCTTGGAATGTTTTAACATAACGAATGGTTATCAGAGATAAGCCACCAGACATAGATTTCTTATGCAAATTGAGGACCTGCAGGTTTGTCTTGCATACCCTTAGGCCTGTCAATGGGTCACAAAGGACTCCAAGAAGGGAGGGGGGCATGATGAGGTATGTCTGACCTCCCTCCTCCTGCCAGACAATTTTAGGATATTCCTTTGGCCACAAGGGGGTCCATTCAGTCAGCCGGTGGGGGGGAGCCTTAAAATTTTATTTTGGTTCACAGAAGAATATAAATGCCATAAGGGAATAGAAACAAAGTCTGGGGATGGAGATGGTATCAAAAGAGGGAGAGAATACAAAGGGGATGGTGATGGCTAATTGTAGCTGTAACTTGACTGAATTAGGAATACCAAGACAACTGGCAGTGCATTATGTTTGGGTGGGTCTGAGAGTGTTTCCAGAAGAGATTGGTGTGTGAGCCTGAGTGAACTAAATGGGGAAGATTTGCCCTTAATGTGGGCAAGCACTATCCAATCGGCTGGGGGCTCAGGTAAAGCAAAAACAAAAGAAAAGGCAAGTTGGTCCCAGTCTTCTAGAGCTGCGATACACTCTTCTGCCCTCACACATCAAAACGCCAAACTCCAGGATTCCAGGATTTACACCAGCACTGACCCCTGGTGCTCAGGCTTTCAGACTTCCCACCTCAGCGACTCTAGCTTGCAGACAGCCTGTTGTGGGCCTTCTCAGCCTTCATAATCGCTTTAGCCAATTTCCCTTATTAATCCTCTCTCATCTCTCTCCATATATCCTGTTGGTTCTGTCTCTTTGCAGAACCCTGACTAATATAGGAACCAAGGATAATTTCATAATAGAGCTGGCAGTCTGAATAAAATACAGACAAATACTACTCCAAATTTGAAAACTCCAGTACACTCTTAGGTTGATCTTCCATTCCCCACAGCACCTTTTCCACATTTTTATCACTCCCCACAAGTCTCAACCTCACAATCATTCCTGCTGAGCTCCTCAACCCAGCAAAAGATCTTACCACAATATTTATAGTACAGTCTTCAACTTCTTTCCCTGTACCTACAAAGTCTGTCTGTAACTATAACCATGTGTGCTTGTTTTCCTCTATCATAGAGGAAGAAATTTCTCTTATTTAAGGTTTCTGCTTGTGCTATAGATTTGTTTTTTCCAAACTTTGAGATTTTATAGACCATTAGCATTTCTAACAATGTGGGAACTGATATAAGACTACTAACTTTTTAATCCTGACAAATAACAGTATGTATTTGTAAAGTCCTGCCATCCTTTGCCACCATGATTTCCTAAAAGAAATGTGTTTCAAACCAAAAAAACTAAATTTTATGAAGAACTACTCTGTTTATTTGAATTTCCTTGTGTAAAGAAGCCATCACAGCCCTTTGTACATTTGGAACTGTGCTCTGAAACAAATCTCCTTCGTCTGCTCAGGGTCCTGCTTCATGGGTCTGTCTTCAATATTTTTAATGTCTCTTTTACTGAAGACTGACTTAACTGTCTTCGCTCCAGATCTAAAAATAGTTTAAATTCTAAGACTACTTCTTCATTTCAGTTTCTATTTACTCTGCTTTTAAAGGAAATAAGCATTCACTTTAATAATTCAAACAACAGAGAAATATATAAAATATATTCAGAAATATATAAAAAAGAGAGTTTTACTCTCTTCATCCCAATCCTAGGTGAAAACCAATATTAAAAGATTAATGTTTCCCTCAATACTTTTTCCAGTGTTTTCAGAAACACATACATATAAAAGTTTTGATCTTTACTTTTACAAATAATCATACTATATATATTTTTCTTTAACTTTTTCTTGCTCAACAGTTGATTAAAGATATTTATCTAGCTTATTCTTTTAACTAGCTACATAATATATGTATTAATGTGCCATAATATTTGAAAACATCTCTATTGATAGATAATGCAGATTTGTCCAGATTTTATGCATTATAAACAATGCTGAAGTAAGTATCCTTATATATGTACCTTTTTTAAAGTATACAATTATTTTCTATAGTATTCATTCCTAAGATTGTTGAGACAAAAGGTGTGTATATATTTTATTTTAATAAATACTGCCTGTAGAGAGTATGTATTGTTTTTTGCCATTCAGTATCCATTTCTCCTTTTTTTTTTTTTTGTAACAACACTTCAGTTTCCTTTAGATGAATTAGTCCTCATCCTCTCTTAATCTGTGGATTATAAATTGTATTGGGTTCCCCCACTGGCTTCTACATTGACTCAGGACTGGCTAATAAGAATACAGTATCCCACTAGTGATAGTGTTCAGTAGTTTAAGGATGGGCACATGTATCAATTAAAATCAATCAGAATTAGATCAAGGACTATTGTTCTGTGCTGGGATTGTTGCTGTAAGTATGTAAGCTCTCTTTACGAGAGAGACTTACTGAGAATGCCTTCCACTCAGAGGAAGACAGAACTAAGACTTGAAAAGAGACTAGGTTCTAAGAGCATTCAGGTAACCTTGATACAGCTATGTCTTGACTTTAGTTATGTGACTCAATAAAAAACTTTTCTTGTTTGAGTGGAGTTTCTTCCTGCTACTTGTGACTAAAACTGTCATCAATGATATACTACCAGATTACCTCTAATATTGCAGTTCACACTCCAGTCTGAATGTAGAAGAGTACCTATTTCCCCACACCCTTGCCAGGACTAGAACATCAATCTTAAATTTTTGTCAGTTTGATAGGCATCAAATGCTATCTTACTATTGTTTTATTTAGTATTTCCTGACTATTAGTGGGAATTCTTTTCATATATTTTTGGATTTTTCACAGCCTTTGTGTATTTTTTTATTGAGTTGTTTGTCTTTGTGTATTAGAGCTCTTAACTCTTGGTATCCCATATATGTAGGTACTATATTTTTCATAATCCTCTTTTGACTTTGCTCATGGTGGCTTTTGTTATGGAATGTTTTAATTTTTATATTGTCAAATCTGTCCATTCACTTGTAAGCCCATTGCAAATTGGTTTATGTCACTACCACTCTGAAACCGTGCCCGGAAAAGCCACCAGTGACTTCATACTTGGTCAAATGCAATGAACTCTTTACAGCTCAATAAGCAGTTATCTTGTATTGAATTCCTACTGGGTACCAGCCTCTGTGCTAGGCACTAGGAGTATGAAGATAGATAAAACATTGTTCTTGCTGTTAAAGAATTTACAGTGTAGTGCAATAGTCAAGTAGATGAACATAATTTTAATATGTGATCGACGCCAATGTTGGGTTTGTGTTATGGGCTTAATTGCGTCCCCAAAAATTCATGTGTTGAAGTCCTAACCCCAAGCACCTCACAATGTAACATTTGGAGATAAGGTCTTTCTTTAAAGGTGATTAAGTTAAAAAGAGCTCTGTACCCTAATCCAATATGACTGGTGTCCTTATTGGAAGAGGGGATAAGGACATGGACGTGTGTGCATACAGAAGGAAGACCATGTGAAAACAGAGAAAAGATGGCCATCTACAATTCAAGTATAGAGTCTCCAGAGGAAACAGCCCTGCCAAGACCTTGATCTTGGACTTCTAACCTCCAGAACTGTAAGAAAATGAATTTCTGTTCTTTCAGCCTCCCAGTCTGTGGTACTTTGTTACAGCAACCCTAGCAAAGGAATACAGTTTGCCTCCACAACATCCCTTCCATCCTTCCCCCTTGCGTAGCATACATGTGATTGTGGAAGGCAAGGATTAAAATATACCACCAATTCCAGGAATCAACCCTGATTATTTTAAACTATTCAAAGTAATCCTATACCTCTTGCCACAGTGGGTAGTTTAGAAAACCCAGACATTCCTTTGGCCAATTTTTGTCAATAAAACTTAAAGGGCTGGTGAATCTCAGACATTTCCTTGTTCTTCAGATAAAGCTACTAAAAGCTTGCTCTGTTTCCGTTTGGATGATGAGGGGTGGGAATATAAACCCTGGAATTACTGCAGCTGCTCTGTTATCATGAACAAAGCTAGTTTAGGAATAATGCTGCCTCTGTGAAAGGCCCAGCAGAGAGATGTAGCAAAACTGGGTTTTTGTTGACATCATTAAGCCACTGGTTCAAATAACCCTGATACCTGTCTAGTTACATGAGCCAATAAATCCCCTTTATTATTTAAGCAATTTTGATTTTTTTAAACTTATAATATTAAAAGGATTAATCAATCTAACAGGTTTCAGCCATTCCTACAGGGAGCTCTGAAGACTTTATGCCACCTCATTGACCAGTCATTTTGGCTGCACCCAGAAAGGTGAGGTGGCTCTCTTCAGCAAAGGCTAAGTCCTGGGGAAGGATTCAGTGGAGCGTTGTCAGCCTCTAACACTTTCAGTAACTGGTGGAATGACTGCTTCAGTCCTGGATTGGGAGAAATTTGCATTGCCCCATGATATCCACTACTGTCTACCCCTTTGCATATGAGAAGTTTTAGAAACAGCTCTTCCAAAATTCTGTTGGGCCTCCAGGAAACTGGAGAAACTTACTAGAAGAAGGTTGGTAGCGTTAATTACAGCCCCTGAAGCTGATCTTGGGGCCATAATTGAAGCTAATCATCTCCTTCCTCTGCCACGCAGTCT
Organism: Lepilemur ruficaudatus; assembly: GCA_963574885.1. Lineage (NCBI taxonomy): Eukaryota > Metazoa > Chordata > Mammalia > Primates > Lepilemuridae > Lepilemur > Lepilemur ruficaudatus. Next base: position 1,300 of record CAUYRT010050936.1, on the reverse strand, counting down.
AGATTCCCCTTACTCTCTGCTGGTCTAGGTAGCTGCTATGGTCTTAATGTTTGTGTAGCCCCAAAATTCGTATTTTGAAGCCTAGTCACCATTGTGATGGTCTTAGGAGGCAATTGGGAGGTGATTAAGTCGTGGGGGCAGAGACCTCATGAATGGGATTAGTGCCCTCATAAAAGAGGCTCCAGAGAGCTACCCTGCCTCTTATACCATATGAGGACACATCAAGAAGGCTTCATGAATTGGGCCCTCACTAGACACTGAATTTGCCAGCACCTTGATCCTACATTTCCCAGACTCCAGAACTGTGAGAAATAAATTTCTGTTGTTTACAAGGCACCCAGTTTATGATATTTTGTTATAGCAGCCCAAACAGACTAATACAGTAGCTTACCTCATGGAATAAACCAAACCCTCTTCACTGAAGGGCCTGAGTCCATCACCAGACCCTTTTCAGCTTGTGGCTGCTACACTTGTCCATGTGCCATCTAAATTGGGCAAGAGAAACCCAAATGGGTCATTTGGGTGTCAAACATATTCTTTCCTATCCCTCTTAGGTAACAGCTTCCCTACTGAAGATAAGGTTCAATTACCCTTGCCAGGAGGATAATTCCTCTCCTTACCTCATTCTTGGAATGAGGAGACTAAAGTGACCAGGCAGTACCTGGGGTTTATTGGGACTTTTCCTATGTCCCTTAAGGAAGCATATTCTTTCTAGCAGCCAAAACCTCTAACTTTGGAGGAAAAAAGGTACAAGTTCTCCAAGTGAATCTCTGGGAATCACAGTATGTAGAGATACTCCTTTTTCCACTCTTTAGGTCCTGGACTCATGAATTCTCCCTTTTGATGACCCAGTATCATATAATAAATATCTATGTAGAATGTACATTGAGTCCTGGAGGATGGTGCCTCCTCACAGGGTATCCTTTGCAAGCTAGCACCTCTGCTGAATCTTTTAACAAGTCAGTCCAAAGCTCTATCAGCCTAGCAGTTTCTTGGTGGGGTAGTATATGATAAGACCAGTGGATGCTGTGATCATGTGCCCGCTGCTGCACCAGCTCTCAGGTCAGTGGATCAAACACTTTAAACCCTCAGTGGTACTAGCTGAGACCCTTCAGGCAGATGGTCCACTAAAGATATCATGGGACTTCTGGTCTCTGGCCCAGTTATGCAAAAAGCTTGAAAGTCACCACTCCATCCTAATAACAAGTAAAAGGTCAAACAAACTGAAAAATCAACAACTCTTCTTATATCCATCAGAGAAATAGGGTCATGGGGCAAAATGTTGTCCCTCAAATTGAAA